>PVJA010006248.1:43403-74472 GCA_004027025.1 Myocastor coypus
TTTTTTTTTTTTTTTTTTTTTTTTTTTTTTTTTTTTTTTTTTTTTTTTTTTTTTTTTTTTAAGAATTTTTATTTTATTTTATTTTATTTTTTTCTTATTTCAGAATCTTTATTTGTTTATTCACTCATTTTTATGGCTGGCTCAGCCCACCCCAAGGGCAGGGCTGGCGCAGCATGTGGTGCCGAGGATGGAATCTCAGTCCCTGAAGCCGCCCAAGCTTTCCCAAGCAGGCGCTTTAGACCACTGAGCCATCCCACCGGGCCCCTGCATTTGCTTTTGATACAAATATTGCCCAAAAGTTCTAGAGGTGCTTGGTCTCTTATTCAGTTCACAAGAAATATTAAATTTTATTTTAATAAAAAATAACCTCCTGTTACATCACTTAGCCTCTTTCTCTTGCTTTAGGTTTTAAATTTGTGCTCCTAAAGGAAAAATGTACATTTTCACCCTCTGAATCTAAAACTTTTGAAAGCTGTAGAACAACAACAACAAAAATTGATGTGATTTTACTACAGCAAAAGACCATTGGATTCCTGTTTAATTGCCCATGTCATCAGAAAGTTGTTACAATAATTTCTACAATTACTTTCCTCCAACCATTTAAAAACTATTTAAATATGTTAGCCTTTCCTTGTTCCGGGCAATAGGACCCAAAAACTGCAATGAATGCCTGAAAGTATATAGTATCAAGTCACATATATATGTTTTGTTTGTTTGTTTGTTTTTTGTTTTTTGCTTTGTTTTGTTTTTTGTTTTTTGAGACAGGGTCTCGCTGTGCAATTCAGGCTGGCCTTGAGCTCACTTTTGTAGCCCAGGCTGGTCTCAAACTCGCACCAATCCTCCTGCCTCAGCCTCCCAAGTGCTGGGATTACAGGCGTGTGCCACCACACCCGGCCAAGTCACATATATATGTTGGCATGTATGTTTATATATGTACATGAATATATGTGTATATATAAATGCAGCATGATCTTCTTATACATACATGTGTATGTTAAGGTTTAGTTATCAGGTTATGTGCATTGAGAGATTAATAACTAACAATTAAATGAAATAATTATAATAATCTATAATAATAAAAATTATGCATGTCCTTTCTGCTTCATAAAAAAATCTTCCTGTGGTGGACTAAAAGATTTTGTAGGAGCTAGAGAGATCGCTCAGTGGGTTAAGTGCTAAGTCAAGTTCAAGGGCCTGGGTTTGGTTCCCAGTGCCATATGTTGTGTCGGTCCTGGGTTACTGGACACACAGTACCAGCCACTAAAACCAGGCATAGTGGTGCATGTCTGTAATCCCAGCACTGAGGAGGCTGAGACAGGAGGATCATTGTGAGTCTGAGCTGCATAGCGAGACCCTGTACCAAATAAATATATAAAAAGATTTAAAAGCACATTCACACACACGAAAAAAAAAAAATTTGCAGCTCCTCTTAAAAATATCTGTTTTTAGGATCACTACTTTTGCTAGTTTGTTATCACTATTAAAATATGGGTTACTTTGCTGTCACATAAAATGTGGACAAAGAAAACCATTAACTGCCTGTAGTGAATATAGCAGTGATAAGCTAAATGAATGGTGGCTCACGTTCTTGTCTGCTTGAAATGGGACCTTGTGAGGTTTAGTCAAGCTACTGAACATGGTGTGCAACTTACAATTTATGATTTATTTTAAAAACATATTTCATGTAGTATTGTCAAGCCATTCTTGGTTGTAGGTAACTGAAATCAAGAAACTGATGGTGAGGACTACGGGAGATGATTCCTGTACTTGCAATTAATTGCACAGGTTGGACTGTGCACATTAACTGAATGTTCCATTCTTGAATGATGGTGCACTTGAGTGGCTGACATATCCAAAAAAATGATTACCCTTAGGCATCTGGTTGGAGTGCAGAGCTCTACATTTCTATTTGAGATGGAATACTGTTTCTAATCAGAATTGGCATGAACCATTTCTGTGCCTCAAATTTGCAAATTGGGGAATGATTAATGTATAATCATAAATATTGCAGAAACCTTGGAGACATGTGGTCTGGTTCCCCACCAAGCTGAAGCCTCTCACTCACTATGCACTCAGAATGTAATGATCAAGTTAAAACATCTCACCCACTGCACACTCTATTTATGTAATTCACTTAGTAATGTCTTCTTGACTAAAAATTAACTCCTCAGTGATGACAGCTAGATGCATATTTAACCACCACTCCTCCAGGTACCAACACTGAGAATTCACCCAAAGACAGAAGCCAGGACCCTCCAATGTTAAAGAAGCAGGGCGGTCAAGAGGAATTTCATCATGTTTTTCTGGAAAGACAAAAATCATGACTTTAGAATAGGACACTGAAGTGTATAAATTAGTTTAAAAATATTGCATGAAGGGGGCCAGCAAGATAGCTCAGCAGACTAAAGCGCCTGCTTAGGAAAGCTTAGGCAGCCACAAGGACTGAGGTTCAATCCCTGACACCACATGCTGTGCCAGCCCTGCCCTCAAGGCAGGCTGAGCCAACCATAAAAAAATAAAAAAAATTACATGAAGACAAACATATCTAAGACCTAAATTTTAAGTAAGTCTTACAAAAATAAGAATTTTGTGGATTTTTAAAATGTATCAGTTAAAACATTATTCATTGCAGAAGATTGATAGGAGAAAATAATCAATATTTTTAACCCCAAAGGAAGGATTACTAGATCTTATAAAACTATATATATATTTTGTCTTTTTGAGACAGGGTCTCACTATGCAGTTCAGGCTGGTCTTGAATTCGCACTGATGCTCCTGCCTCAGCCTTCCAAGTACTGGGATTACAGGCATGTGCCACCATGCATGGTTAAAACTACATAATTTTAACAGTAGAATATATTTTATTTTCTTCATTGATTCATTGATAGTAGCATGTAGGTCATTTTCACATTTAATTTGTGAGTTGCACTGTGCTAAATATGGATTGTGCATGTAACACTGTAGCTTGATATCCATAAGTCTTTAGGGCAGCTACTCAGAAGTAGTATACCTAAATGCTGGAAACGCTCTATGTGTCCTTCAACTTCAACAGATGAATAAAGATATAGATAGATAGATAGATAGATGATAGATAGATAGATAGATAGATAGATAGATAGATAGATAGACGATAGGTAGATATAGATATAGCTATCTAGTGTAGTACTACCAAATGTGGAGTAGTAGTACTGCTATCAATATGTAGTACTACTAAAACATAAGAAACAGTAAATTTGTACACCTGAGTAAATTTCAGGAAAATGGATGCACCTTGAAAACATACTGCTAAATGAAATGAATCAATCACAGAACAGTAGAAGCTAACATCACTTTTACTATACCAGAAACTTAAAATGCAAGTAATTTTAGAAGCAAAATAAAAGGTAGATGATAGGAAACAGGGAAGAAGACTTTTTGCCAAAGGCAAAGGGACTGAGGCATGGTGGGAGAGCATAGGGTAGGGAAGAGAAGGGGAAGCGTGCACTGTGCACGAATTCTGCATGAGGACTCTATTCACTAAGCATTGCACACATGTTCTAATAAAAATATAAAAGGTAAAATATGGGATTCTTTAACTCGAGCAAACTAAGCAGTTGTCATCAATTTCAAAATTGTAGTTTAATATCAGTAGAAATTTAGTTTTAACAATTTGTACTTAGAAATTAATGTTAGCATTTGTGTTCATGTATGTTATGTGGATATAGCAAATATGTATTATTATACCTAAAGAAAATCCAGAGAAAAATAACGTAGTTTTTATACATTGAAATGCTCTGACTTTTTTTTTACCTTAAGCAATTTGTTTCATTGCATTTCTAAATCTTTGAGTTAGAGATCCAATTTATATTTTTTGATTTGCATAGGTTGCAATTTGATGGTTTTGCCAAAATTCTAATGATGTGAGTTCAAAGATCAGTAGAACAGTACTTTATAAAATTCTAGCAACTGTTATCTACTGCCTATGTTCTCCCATCGATTCTCATAGGCATCAGTGGACATATTAACTTGATGGCAGCTTCCTTCAACTGAAATTTCTATCAATGCAGATGTTGCAGTTGAACTCTAGTAGAAACTGTGAGAAGCTTATTCCACTGCATGGTGCCTATGTGCCAGAGGGCAATCTCTCTGAACAACAAAATGACTGAATTATTTCTATCATTATGTTTAAGTACCTATAAGTTACAAAAGTATATCTACAACCAGGAGATTTATCCAAGACACTGAAACGTTTAATGTTATTTATAGAGGAAAAAGAAAATAGGTAGGAGTATGAACACAGAATGAGAGCTAAGACAACATGCTTTCTTATCATTTTTATAATTTAGAAAATATATTTGAGTTATTTTCCCACTAACAGAATTAGACGTATGAATAATGACCATGTATAGTCACAAGCTGTTTGAAGTATTCAAAGAAGTCATTTATTTTAAACAGATTTTTCTGTTGTAGATCTTAATACGCTTCCTGCTTGGGTGTCACAGTATTACACTTTCCACTAGGCAACTAGATACATTAGCATCCCCATTTATTACGGCAAACACAGAAATTTAAAGTGGAATGTAGTTATAATCCAGTCTTGTGCACAACAGGAGCAATTCTTTAGCCAACACACTGGAGAAATAATTACCAAGCATTTACTTAAACACTATCAGTAGTGGGGAACTTGCTAGGGAGTATCTCTCAAATTATCATAGCTCATCCCTGGGTATTTATTTATAATTTTCTCAATCTAGACAATGTATTGACTACTATTTAAAGGTCAATTCTAAACATTGACACTTCAACTTTGACATTATAGCCATTTAAATGTCTGAGGACAACTGTTATATTATTTCCACAACCTAATACTCTTTACCAATTTCTTCAGCAATTCTAGATGAAGTCATGTTAAGTCATCCTTCCTCGTGTTTTATGTTTTCCTATAGATAACTACAAATCATTAACTGTTATGAAATATGACAAACTGGAAGTAAAAAGGAAAATAATTCAGTAGTGGGCAGATAATTCTTGTCCTATTCAAAACAGAATATACAAATTATTAGTATTTGAGTCATTACATATAGAAACAGACTTCTATTTTGTCTCTGCCATTTATATTCTACTTGACTTAAAGAAAAGTCCATGCCATCCCAAGGACTCTAGGGAATTACTAAATTTATTACAAGGTATAATAAATTAACCTTCCAAAGTGAATGTTGTCAAAAAATTATAAAGTAATAGTAGTGACATAATTTCTATTCAGCCCCTGAAAGGAGGGCTTCAAATGTTCTCAGCACAGGAGTATTTGTGGTTCTTTCAAATACTATACAAATTACAGCTAAAATTTTAGAAGTACTGCTTTTCCTGTTCCCTCTAGGAGCCAAGTACATATTGAGGTTCTTAGAGATATTTATTGATAGCTACTTTACATGTTAATTTCATTGGCTTTGCATTTTTTGTTTCTCCTTTCTCTTTGCTGCTCAAACCCAGGACAAGTAATAATACTGAACTCATTTACAGTTCGTTGTTAACTTTATTAAAATTTCATGCTATAACAGTGCAGTAGGTTAAGCTCCAAAGACAGCTTAGTTTGACAGAAATTAACATCTTCTGACTAAGTGAAATATCTCTGTACAAATTCTTTGTGATATGTAGAAATTTTAATACAATAAGTAAACATATATAGGCTTAAGGTGCTTTACCTAATACATGTGCCGTGAAACACTAAGCAAGGGTGATCTTATAGAAGCTTTAAATTCACCAAGATGGGAAAATAGTTGAAAAATCCCAGAAAGTTTAAAAAATAATTCTTACTTTGCACATGCTTACATGGCAGTTAAAGTGCTATTTCTATATTGCAAGTCTGTCTACATGCTTCTTTACACAAAGCTTCAGAGAACAAATTTTTAGAGTTGTATCCATCTGTATTAGTTTTGCCTTCAGAGATAAGAAAAGAAAATAGGTGAAAGTAGTAAATGGAAAATTTCATGACCAATATATTTCCTCATGAAAACAAAAGATAAGTAACATTTAAATTGATTTTCATTTTTACTTTGGGAGAGTAAATTGTGGTAAAATTTATATTGTAACAGACTATATTGACCTTTACTATTTGCATCTACCCAAAGTAATAGAGAACAGTGTAAACATATATTGTAAATAGTACTTATTTGTCTGAATGAATCTTTGAAGTAAAGAGAAAAATAATTAAGGCCTTTTTGAAATAATTGCATTGCTGGAGACATAACATCAAAGTGTGTACCATATATTTATGAGAACATGAAGATCTTGGAGACCATTATGTATGTTGATGTGTAAACGGTGTTTATGGGAAGATTTGAAATAATTCACAAGAAAAGCTGAAATATAGATAACAGGTCCATAGAAGTCACTAAAAATATTCACGATCTGAGTTCATGTAGATCATGCCCTCATGATCATCAGTGATCTAGAAAGAATAGAGCATGACACAGCTATACTTAGAGCTTATAAGGTTTGAGCGCAGGCTCAGTGAGTTAAGAGAACAGACAATCCCAGTAGTCTACACAATTATGAGTGAAATTTTATTTAAAATCCTGGTGTCACCTGACTATGGTGTCACATGACTGTAATTCCTGGATTACAGGAATTACAGGAATAAGAAATTCAATGACAGCCTGACCTACATGGTGAGACGCTGTCTCAAAAAGAGAAAGAAAGAAAGAAAGAAAGAAAGAAAGAAAGAAAGAAAGAAAGAAAGAAAGAAAGAAAGAAAGACAGAAAGGAAGAAAGAAAGAAAGAAAGAAAGAAAGATACATCTTTGAAATATCTATTGGAGAGAATGATGAAATAATAGACTATCTCAGCTTTAATTATTTTAGCTATCTCACAATACACCTGTAGTAAATGCTTATGCCGTATTTGAGTCTCAATTGACTCCGAAAGTCACATCAATTAATGGTATTTGGAGGTGGTAGGAATTTTAAGCTCTAGGGCCAGAGAGAAGGTTGCAAGTCATCAGAGGCAGGCCCCAAGGAGGACAGAGGAACTGGAGCCTCTTCCACTTCCCATCTTTTTTTGCTCCTGGCCATGGAACTAAGGTCACTTGTTCCTTTCTCAGAAGACAGCATGTGAGAGCAGATGACATACATTTTCATAGGAGGTGTAAAGGAAAAAGAGAAAAGTAATGGAAATAGAAAGCATTCAGCAAGGTATGTTTTTCAGTAGTTATCTCCAACAATGGAAAATTAAACTATTTTTGTTACAAAACTTACAGAAAAATAATCTGCTTAAGTTAAACTGTTTTTGAATTACTCCTCAAAAGTACTCCTCTGTAACTATTCTCATTTCTAACAACAAAAAGGACTGTGTGACTAACAGAATTTGGTGTCAACCACTTGACAAAGCTAGATCATTACAATTCTTCCACACTGAGGAATTCATGCTGGTTGCTTGGATCTCAGATTCAAAGGGAAAACTATAAAACTGCTATTGCATTTGACTGGATTACAAAATAAGCAGTAGAGTTAGCCTGAATGTCAGAAAAAAACCTTTCAAGTTCTGGAGGACGAAAAGCATTCCTTCAGGGATTGCTCCAGGAAATTATTCTCCTATCTGCTAGCATATCCAAGAAAGAACTTATCCTTTGCACTCACAGGGAAATTAAAGGGAAAGACTCAAATCTTGAATCCAAGTTTACTGTTAGCGAGTTGAGCGTGATACAGAATTTTTCATGTTGAGTTTTCTCCACTGTAAGTAAAAACAACATAAATTTACCAGTAAAGTAAAACAGTGTGAGCAATATGTTTTGTCCCAAACTGTATATATAGAAAAACCTCAACAAGGTTAACATTCTCTTGCTTCTTCACTACCACACTGCTAAACGTGGCAGCATGGAATTCCTACTTAAAAGGGAAAAGAAACAAAAGACTTAAAACAATGACAAACTTAAGGCTATTGGAAAATTCCAACGTCTCTCCAAGAATTGCACCAAATCATTTTAAAGACAGGAGAAAATATTTAAAACCTTCAGGACTATGAAATTTATGCTGAGTTAACTGCAACCAGAAAACCCTGATAATGACCATTCATACACAAAGAGAGTAATTAGCAGGATGGTAAAGTATTTCCAGTGAGAGTGTTGCTGCTTAAAAATGAGAATATCAGATGTTGCATTGCTCCTTAATAGTGTTCTGGGGGTATTTTGGACTTCTGAACGTGCTAGAACTAAAATCATAGTCAGCTAGAGTAGTAACAACATGACCACTACAATTATCGGAGAAATAAGAATTGTAATTTAATACAGAGCGCCTAAAATGATATTTGTTCTGTCTTGGATCCTGTTATAACCATGTGAGTTCATTTCACTATAACTTGGCTTCTGTATCAATGCCATAAAACTTTTTCTCAGATGCAACTGCTTCTGATTATGTGAATATCTAATGCCCTAGTCTCTCCTGGCTGTGAGGCACAGCCTCCTTCCTATCTTGACTCCTTGGACTACCTCCTACACTCTACAGAGCACCCAAAGTGATCCTTTTCCATGTATGGAAGCTCCTTACATTCTCCTGCTCAAAATCTGAGAGGTCTACATTACATCATGTAACACTGTTTTCCAAAGTCTGGAAAATCTTACATAAAGCTGCCACTTCCATTTTCTCTAACCTCACCTCAGTCCTGTCTGCCTCCCTCATTCAACTTTAATCACACAGTACAGCAATCTTGCCTCCATTTCCTGGCTACATGGCTGCCGGGGCACTGCGGTTCAACATACTCTCTCCCTTAATTAATTATCTATCTGGTCAGATATCTGCCTTTCAGAGAGAGCTTGCCAGCCACTTAATTAAACTGGCCACTTTCTACCTTCTGTCACATTTCATTTACCAGGACAATCATAGTTTTCTTCAAAACATCTATCGTTACATCCAATTTATATCATATAGTCTGCCAAAAAACGTATAAATCAGGAAAAGAAAAACTTTATTATTTTAGCAATAAATTTATCAAGACTTTATGAGATTAATACTAGTTACCTTTGGCGTCTAAATTTACAAGAGATGCTCCTAGTGATAACCTTTAGTTTCCAGACATTTATTAATGATAGATCTGTCTCCCTGGTCAGGGAATTAAAGATATTTCATATGAGGGACAAGTGCTGCTTTTCTGTCCATATAGAACCAGCAGCACTGTAAACTCAACCCTAATAAGACACCAGAGGGACAAAGTTGGACAAAAGGAAGACATTCTATTTGTAAAGAGGAAAGGAAAGGTATAGAGAAAAGAGAGATAGCTACTCTAGTGAAGATGAAGAAGAAGAAGAAGAAGAAGAAGAAGAAGAAGAAGAAGAAGAAGAAGAAGAAGAAGAAGAAGAAGAAGAAGAAGAAGAAGAAGAAGAAGAAGAACAACAACAACAACAACAACAACAACAACAACAACAACAACAAGGAGGAGGAGGAGAAGGAGAAGAAGAAGGAGAAGAAGAAGAAGAAGAAGAAGAAGAAGAAGAAGAAGAAGAAGAAGAAGAAGAAGAAGAAGAAGAAGAAGAAGAAGAAGAAGACTCAAGGTGGAAGACCCTGGAAAGATAGGGGACCTATGGACCTTTGTTCCCATTTTCTTGTACAGGAAGATGAGAGATCCTCTCCTTCACCAGGTGCTTTCCATAACTGGATGGGCTTTCAGACACATCTACCAAATGTCGTTTCTAGTGGTCTACATGTAGCTTCTATTTGGCCATTTGTCTTCTTGTCCTTGACTTACCTCTATGTAAGGCTTTAGTTGGCAAGGGGGTACCTTACTTGTGGTTGCCTTAGGCAGCATGTGTATCACAAAGCAAGCAGAGGCTCACGGGGCTCAGAATTAGTAAGTGGCACACAGACATCTATGATGCTCTATGACTGTAGAATGAAAAACAGTCCAGCGAGTGACTCTAGAGTGTCTATATGTGTATATTAATGCAGAGATGTGAGTATATACTGTCTTAAAGCCAGAGCTCCCTTTCTTTCTCTTATTTTGTTGGATATCAGGGGCTGTCATTTGTGCATTTGGCGTTCTCTCTGTGCTCTGCCTCTCTACTCTCTTTCTGGTTTTTGATGCAAGTCAAGGCTGTTTGGTACCTTTCTCAATCTGCATTTTCCATGTTTCTCTACCCCATCCTTGAACTCTTTTGTAGAGGTATTCTTTTAGCAAAGTTTGGCTCTAACTTCTTTTAGTCAGGACTAGATAAAAGCCTTCGTGTGCCCCCCATTCCATATTTTTCCCTTATCTACAGACCGCTGATCCTACACTTCTATTGCAACCTGCTGAAATGTGTATACTCTGTATCTGTACCCTTGCTGTTCATTGTTTATCTCCTCTTCTGAACCATTAGGGTCATGAAGATAAATTTTGAGGTCTCTTATACACTGCTATAAAGCCAGAGCCTGCAAGGCTTATAGAACACTAAAGCAGTAATGACTACTTCACCACCTCTTGGTTTCAGTGGCTTTATTTCTCAGCTCCTCCATTCATTGTTCATCTACCTACTAGAAAGGATCTGGTTTGGAACCCACAAATATCTCTCTCTCTCTGGTCTTGTGAAGACATTTTTTTACATTGCATATTTGAATGTAAACAAGCCAAACATACTGAGCTTCTGATCTCTTCACAAAAAATAATTATCTGAAATAGTTGTATAAAGCATTCATTTATATTTACCTAGCTGTGTTCTAGATTCAGAGTATTCACTCATTAATATTTCATGACCTTTCTAATTACTTTTTACATCTACACAGAACTTTATGTGCTTCTGTCTATAAGTGGTTTCTCTCCTTCTTCCAAAATCCTGTCAAGATGCTTACTTCAGACTACATATTTTCACATGATAACTCATTGTTCATATACTTCTGGCAAGACTCAATGGATCTTCATTCTTTCCTCCAAAATTGTGTTTGTCTTTAGCTGTTTTCAACATGATAATTTAAAAAGTGTTTTTTTCATTTATGTATTTGGTACGAGGTCTTACTACATAGCTCAGACCTGTAGTGATCCTCCTGTTTTCAGCCTCTTCACTGCTGGGATTGTAGGCCTGCGCTAACATGCCAGAACTTGGTCACAGGCTCAACATGCCTCAGGCAAAGGCATTGAACCCTTGTCTCCTGTGCTTGCCAAAGCAGGCGCTTGGTCCACTGAGATATCTCACCAGCCCTGAACATGATGGATAAAATTCTTTCAAAGCATGATGACATTGTTTCATTAATTATGTCTGGGGTTTCTTATCTTCTCAGTTGTTCAATATATAAGATAAATAGGTAAAACCGTTATGGCCAGGACTGGATATGGATTTATTGTCCACAGGAGAACAAATTAAAAGGAGTTACAGAATCTTTACTAATTAGCCAGTGACCCATGTGCTCCCATTCCCACCAAAGAAAACACAAAAGGCCCAGTTTTTTGTTCCCTACCTGCTTTTATAGTTTCTTTGTTGCTATGGCAACTGAGCAGGAATGTGATGCCCCTAAATCCTATACATGTGAAGTCTCAGGCAGCGGGATTTATGGCTCATTATGGGCAAATAGTCTGTATTTTATGGCCCTAAATAGGTCCTCTCTCCTCCTTATCTCCTATGTTTGTGAAGTTGTGACAGGGCAGGGGAAGAGTGAGGAAGGGAGTAATTTAGGCAAGGCTGCTTCTATGTAAATACTTTAGGCAGGGGCTAAACTCAGTTGAACTCTGCCTCAGCCTCTACTTCTAAAACTGAATAGGGTATTGTACTAGGCTCTATCCCTTACAAAACCTTAAAAACATTCAATTTCTTATCTCAGTTGTTTGCAATACCATTAATTAAACACACCTAAAAGTAAATCCTCTGAGTATATTTAAAGTTAGAGCCTAGACAAATTACCCTATTAAGTTTAATACACTAACCATTTCAACTTCTTGAGTAAGTCAAGTATACACAATATGGCATTTCTTTGGAATTTACAAACTGACTATATCTATAAAGAAAGTAAGGCAATTTTTTTTTACCATATTTGGTATGGGATCTTACTAGGACTGATAGTGATCCTCCTGTTTTCAGCCGCCCCAGCTCTGGGATTACAGGCATGTGCCACAGCGCCTGGTCAATCATTGGCTCAGCACACCCAGCGGTAGGACCAGAGAGGTATGTTGTGTGGGGGATGGGACCCCAATTCCTGTGCTTGCCTAAGCATGCACTTAGTCTGCTGAGCTATCTCTTTGTAAGGCAATCATTTTTCTATTTTTTCACAGTTGTGAAGATGCCATTTCTCTACATGTTCAGAATTTCTAGAAATATTGTACTCTTTATCTTTGCTGAGTGCCCTGAGCCAGGAGTAAAGCACTGAACTAAACCTGTGTTTGGATATTCTAACTAACCAATTGGTTGAGCTAAGCTTCATGGAACAGTGGACTTCAGAAATACAACAAAGAAAGAATGACAGGGTACTTTGCTTGTGTGCTTAGTGCCCAAGTCTAGGGCTAGCAACTATAACAGCTACAGTAGCTTAGACAATATGTAACAAATTATTTTATGTTTATGCGTACACTATGAATATATACTGCTTAATAGCGTGTATTTTTCTTTTGTTGATTTACTTAGCTTTGTGAATGATTCAGAAAATATGAATTAGGTATTGATTATTGTATTATCACTATTATTATTCATTATTATTTATCATTTATCTGTCACTTTCAATTATGCTGCAATATAGTTCTCCATCTATCTGTCCATGTATATATCTGTTGTATACGTAAAACTTGAGGAACTTGAATAAGACTGTAAATAAAACAACTGTAAACAAAAGTAATTATATATGCAGCTACAAAATGTATTAGAAAGTAACAGAGAAGAATGATACAAAGGAATAAAGAGCTGGATAACTTTTCATGGTTTTGGAAAGGTCTTTAGGGAGTAAAATATAAGTTAAGATTCACAATATATAGATTTTCTAAGAGAGAAAAAAGACTTGAAGTCAAGACGTTAAAGAAAAAGAACGTGATAAATACATGAAACTAAAATAAAACAAATAAACGGAAGAGAGAGAAGAATGAAATGGATTTGAAAGAACACTGAGACAAGAGGCAAGCCCATATACCCCCTAATTACTCATAGAAATCAATTCATAAGCTGATGGTGGCGCACGCCTATAATCCCAGCACTTGGGAGGCTGAGATGGGAGGATCAGTGCGAGTTGGAGACCATCCTGTGCTACAAAAGTGAACTCAAGGCCATCCTGAACTGCATAGTGAGATCCTATCTCAAAAGGACAAAAGAAAGAAGAAAAGAAAGAAGAAAGAAAGAAAGAAAGAAAGAGAAAGAAAGAAAGAAAGAAAGAAATCAGTTCATAGTTGTGGTATTTGGTATTCTCCAAAGAATAGATATTGACTTTTTTGTCTGATTCGTAATTTTTAAAGTATATTCAGATTGACAAGGTAAAACAGAATAGGAGATTAAAACATCATGGTGACATGAGCCAAGAGACAGATATGGTGCAGATCTCGAGTAGTATTAAAATAGTCACAGAGGGCCCGGAGGGATGGCTCAGTGGTCTAAAGCGCCTGCTTGGGGAAGCTTGGGCAGCTTCAGGGACCGCGGTTCGATCCACGACACCACATGCTGTGCCAGCCCTGCCCTCGGGGTGGGTTGAGCAGGCCATAAAAATGAGTCAATAAAAACAAAAGGTTCTGAAACGAATAAAAATAATAAACAAAAAAAAAAAATAAAATAGTCACAGAAACAAAACGTTAAAGAAAAAAAAAAAAATGAACACGAGCAAGACACATCTTAAAGACAAGAAGTATACCAACATTTGAAATATGTCTTCATGTGTTGTTCCAATAATTACCGAAACAGAGAAATCTCTGAAGATCACCTTTTTAGAATAAAATCAAGATTTCTTATTGAAATTTTTTTGATATATGTATGAGACCTACATTTGGAAATTTTAAGCCATCCAGTAAGTATGATTCTAAAAGTCAAATGATAACTACATAAACAAAGTTATTGTGCATTAATAGGGTCAGCAGAAAGTACAACCCCAGTTCTGCTCATTCTTTGTAGACAAGTCTTCAAACCCCAAAAGGGAAATCTATGAATTATTTGGGGCTAACTGGGAAAATGTCAGGAAAATGTAGATATAGGCAATACGTGTCCCTCTGGTATTAGGTTTTAAGTACATTCTCAGGTTAGGAATCTAGCTGAATAGTGCTTTTAAATCATACTTGAAACACTGGGATAAGGCTAATAAAAACAAATGTAGAGAAGGAAGAACAACTGTGGTAGACCTCTGTACCTATTAGTTACATTAGTTTTATAAGATTTATAAGCACCATTAGGGTTAAACTTGTTATCAGCGTTAGGCCAACCTTTTATCTCTGGGTTTGTCACCAGACACAATTGTAATAACTAAACTTAAGTAGACAGCTCAGTTTTTCAACATGATTAATAAATGAAAACTGTTCTAGGGAGGCTGTAAACGGACGGATCATTGCGAGTCCGAACTAGTAGTGAGATCGTGAAAACCCTGTAGACCCTTACCTAAAGATAGAGAAAAAAAAGAGAGAGAGAAAACTTCATTCCTTGAATTTAATAACTTTTGCAATAATGAATGTAACAGTCCAGGCATGGTGGCACATATCTATAATTCCAGCACTAGGGAGGCAGAGCTACAAAACTGCGTAGTGAGACCTTACATAAAATAAGACCTTATAGTAATGAATATAAGACTTCTACTTTTTCAAAAGATAGGCAATGTTTACAAATTCATTTCCCTACATGTATATTTTCCCAATTGTAATATACAGGTAGAGAACATGTAATGAGGATTTCTTCCTAAAAGTAGATCAATATATAAATTTTGAATTACTGTTCCAAAAATATTGGTCTATACCCATTTTGAAGCCTAAAACATTAATGATACTTCTGCATTAAAACATGTCATAGAGAGCCTGGCTGGTGGTGCAGGGGTGTACTTCTAGTACTCAAGAGACAGGAAAACCACAGGTCTGAGTTTATGTAGCACTTCATGGCAAGACTGTGTCTCAGACAATGAAAGAAAAGACAACAAAAAACAACAAAAAGAAGGACCAAACTGATAGCTCCACAGATGAAAGCATTTGTATTGGCAGAGCTCAGCAGTACATGGAGTGTTCTTAGAAGGTTATGGAGACAGGGGATGGTGCTGTGTTCCTGTAATCCCAGCACTTGGGAGGCTGAAAACAGCAGAATTACTGACTCCAATCTATGCAATGAGAACCTATGGACCCTGTAGACCCTGTCTTAAATGTAGGGAGGAAAAAGAATGAGAAGATTATTAAAAGAGCATTTGTGCAAAAGTTGAAATTATTTTTGCCTTCTTTCTGGGCAAAAATAGAACAAATGCAATATCTAAACACAGCAGACAAATTTTTATACTTTTTCTTTTTTTAGTAATAATTTTTTGTGCTTTTTACAACTTTATTTCAACATAACTATGCTTACAGAGATATATTGGTTAAAAGAATGCAATTTAACTTATCCTACACAATTTCAACCAAAAAGTTGGTACGTGGTTTAAAGATTTTTAAAAGGATTTGCAATCTGGTTTATTTTTATCTATTACAAATGTATAAAAGATCCTCCATCAAATGCTGCTAAAGAAGGCAGCAAAAACCTTGAGAAATATACCTTTGGTTTGCCTCAGAAAAGTAACAAGTATTACACTGTAAATTTTATAAAATTGGTGCAATAGAACATTGTTGTAATGTTACAATGCCAGTTTACAAAGTTCAGTAACTACTACTGGATATGGAAGAGGATGGGAGGGAGGAGGCTGTGTACACACATGGAACTGTAAAAGCTATGTTTCACTAATATTGCATGTAGATTATAAGTCTACACAAACCAAGATTCAGATAATTTCTTAAATCTGAATTAATACTATCAAGCTCACATCATCTGCTGAAACCAATAAGATCTCAGCACATTTAGCCTTCTAAGTTTTTCTGATCTATACAAAGAAAACAAAGTTTCTTTGCAAGCTTTTAGTCTAGAAGTGACAGTATACTACAGACAAGGTCTTCCTTCTGTGTCAGCATTCATGAGTGGCACGTGATTAGTTCAGCTTGGGTTTTAATTTGTATCGGCACTCACATGTGAACAGCCCCCAAAGTCAGTGAGCACATGACTTCAGAAATGACTCAAATAAAAAAGGCCCTTCTTGGAAGACTAGAGCAAAACATCAGACACAGCTACAAGAGCCTTATCAAAACAATGAAGCCCATTATGAATTAAGCCTCAACAACAAAAAACGTAGCCCCCAAATAAGCAACTCTGAAAAAAGAGGAAAAAATATAACTTAAAATATCTTGAAAACCAATGTGAATACATCAAAAAAATAACATACATTTTCATAAAACTACCTAGGATTAGGCTTATAATGTATCCTCTAGTATTTTAAGTTTATCACTAGTTACTAAACATATCAATTTACAAATAGCATGTTCTTTTTTGTTGTTCTTTCATCAAAAGTGAAATTCTAGCTTCAGTTCTACTGGAGGAAGGAGGATTAGATAATGAAAATATTCAAACAATTTCATGAAAACAGATTTTGCAAATGGCAGAACTCTCAAATGGACCAGAAGTTCTGATTACTAATATACTGTTCATTGAAATAATTTTTTAGTAAGTAACAATACATGGCATTAAGGTTCAGGACCTAATATAGGACTGACAATCAAATCCTCGTTTTCTGGAAGAAAACCTCAATCCCAATCAGTTTCCAGTAACAATGTTTTTATAGATCAGCTTAACTTGGATTTTAATTTCCTTCATAGTCTTTAGCATTCTAGTCTTAAACACTAGAGTAGGAATTTATTCAGTTCACCAGAAAGCAAATTCATTTCCTTTGCACTAAGAATCCAAAGACCTCTTCGCACATGGACTCCCGCTGTCCAATCTGTGCTTACAGTGAACTTTTTTCAATGTACATAAAGGTTAAGTTAGGTAAAATGTGCTCATGAACATTAAAACTAGTCATTAGAAAGATTTAACTAGGTTTGTAACTTAAGTTTTAAAACATAAATATAGGCATATAATCTATCCATTTTAAGCCTATAGACCAATGACTCTCTTGATGAATTCATCCAGTATTTCAAATCATCATCACCATAATTCAGATTGAGGCATTGTGCTACCGAAATATCTTCCCATATATCGATGGTCAATGCATTCTCTAATCGCAAGGTTTCCAGAATCTCTAATTTGTTTGCTGTCTCTATAGTTAATCTTTCTTGGAAACTTCATTGAAATAGACTTGAATATCATGATATGTAATATTTTACATCTTGCTTCTTTCACTTGGCATAATTAACTTGTCACTTGAATTCAGCCAATTGTATGTTTTACGATTACATTACTTTAGAGTGATGAGTATTCTAAGTACTCTGTTGTATTCTACATTTGAATTTTTTGCTCATAAATTTGTAGTTCATTGATAGGTGGACTGTTTTGTTTGGTTATTATAAATAATGTTGCTAAAAACAGTCATTCATGTGTGTATATGTATATATATATATATATATATATATATATATATATATATATATAGGCAAAGGGGTAAAATTCCTTGCCATATGTGTTGCATATGCATGTTCAAAAGGAAATGGTAAGATTGTTGTCTAAATACTTATATTGCTTTATAGTATATGATAGAAAATTATAAACATAGAATTGAGTTTACAACATATACAAAAATGACAATAACACAAAGGAAGAAAAAAAATGAGCTTAATTACAAAGACATGCTGTATTTTATCAGAATTTAGTAAGTATTAAAGTAGATTGTAATTAGTTAGAAATGCATATTATAGTCTGTAAGGAAATCACTCTTATAACTCAAAGACAGTGCAAAAGACCAACAGAGATTTTAGTATTACAGTAAAATATAATACACAAAAGGGGCAAAGAAGAAAAAGAAAAGACACATGAGATTTGACAAGTAGAATGGCAGATGTAAATCCAACCACTGTAGTAATTAAATTAAATATGAATAGAGTAAATAGGCAAGTTTTTCAGACTGGATTTCTTCTTTAAAAAGTGACCTAATGGGCCCAGCAGGATGGCTCAGTGGTCTAAAGCGCCTGCTTAGGAAAGCTTAGGCAGCTGCAGGGACCGCGATTCAATCCCCAGCACCACATGCTGCGCCAGCCCTGCCCTCCGAGCAGGCTGAGCCAGCCATAAAAATAAATAAACAAACAAACAAAAGCTCTGAAACAAGAAAAATAAAATAAAATAAAATAAATTCTTTAAAAAAATAAATAAAAAGTGACCGAACTATATACAAAGTGCAAAAATACTTTAAAATATACATAAATTTACAAAAAAATAATATAAAAAAGATGGTCCATACTAAGATAACTAGAGAGTTGAATTGATTTTCTATTATGAGTGCCTGCCTGATTACTCACATCTTCACATTAGAAGTATTATCAATGATAATAACAAAAGCAACAATATCTTTAAATAAAATGAAGGGAAAAATGCATACTTATGCTGTCTTTTACATTACGCACATAATTTCCATTTTCTCTGTTCTTTATTGTGGATTCATGTTATTATATCACTTCAGCTTTATTTTTTTGTTCCTCCCCCCTACCCCCTCCATCCCACTTCAACTTTAAAAAGTTGTTTTAGTAATTTATTAGAGCATACCTACTATGAAAAAAATAGTTTCTGTTTTTTGATCTATATTTTATATATTTTTCAATTCACTATTTCTTCTTCCATCTCAGTTGCTGTTAAAAGCATTTAGTATATTTTGATTGTTTATTCTGTTTATCAACTCATGAATTTCCATTTGCCTTTTTTATAGATTTTATTTCCCTGTTAAGTACTCTATTAATTTGTGGCTCTCGTATTTTACTTTCCTTTTAAAAATAGTTTCTTTTAAACGTATTGGTGATTCATAAAATTTGTTCTTATATCTGCTAAATTCAACATTGCAATCAGGTTTGGATGCTATTGACCTACTTGTTTTATTCTTTTTCTTTTGCTCTCTGTCATTCTGAATACGGATCATACTATATCTTTGGGTTATCATACTATTCTAACAAACAGTTTGGATTTACTTGCTACTAGACATGTGTGTGAATTTATCCTAATTTAAAAAAAAAAAAAAAAAGAAAAAGAAAAAACCTAGAAGATTGGTAACACATGCCTTCTGGGGTACCTGTGGGGTTTTTTCAGGAAGCGATCACAGGCAGACCAGGAAACCAAAGGAGCTGGTAGTGTTTACCAGGATGCCATCCAATGGGTTTGCAGCCCCACGGAATAAATGAGGAAGACAGAAGTCTTTCTGGCTCTGAAAAGCGCTGGCTATTGCCACTGCAGCTTCTTTACCCTTTCAGCACAAATGCCCTCCAGCAACCCTCCAGCGAGCTTCCAGGCCTAGTCTTCACACTGGTGCTGGTGCCCTTGATTCCTCTTGTTCGATGTCTCAGGTTTACAGGTTCTAAGACTGAGCTCTGGCTCTCTCAGACGGACAGACATTCTATTTGTCTAGAGAACTCTAAACAATTTGGATTTAGAATATTCTATTGTATTCTTTGTTGTTTAATGAGCATTTTCTTTTGAGTGACTCACTAAACTATAAACGCTATGCCCTCCAGCGGCAAATTCTGCTCTGTCTTGTCACTTTTTTTACTTTTTACATTCGTATGCCTCGCTTCCCAGGGACCGTTCCTATGTCTCTATGGGTATTAAAAGATTTATGTCCGAAATCTTCACATCGCTCTTCTGATGAATCTGCATGTCACTTGGTGACGGCTTGAACAATAGCGGATTCTCAGATCACTTTTGCGCGTGCTTTCCCTTAACTCTCCCACATGCACAGACGGTAGAGTTGCCTTGCCAGACTTTTCTGACTGGTCTGTGTGATTCTTATCTCTCAATCTCCTGGTGAAATTCTGCTCCAAAAGTCACCTCAACCAGAATCATAATCTAAGGTTACTGAAGCTAGAATTATTTTCCATTTGTTTCCTCCAACACCATCACTTTTTATTGCAAAGCCTTGGGCCTTGAAATTCGACATAAAATTCAAGCCATAGCAGCCATTTTTCCAACCATCCCTGTTCTGAGAAAGTAGTCATTTAATGATTAAGAGACTGACTGGGTAAGGAAGGAAGCAATGCTAGTCAAAATGGGTAAGGATTTTGATTCACTTGAAGCTGTAGCTGTTTGTCTGTCTGTCTGTTTGTTTGTCTTTCAAGAATTAATGTTTCTTGGCCGAGCGTGGTGGCACATGTCTGTAATCCCAGCACTTGGGAGGCTGAGGCAGGAGGATCAGTGCAAGTTCAAGGCCACCCTGGGTTACAAAGTGAGCTCAAGGCCAGCCTTAAATGCATGAGACCCTGTCTCAAACACACACACACACACACACACACACACAATTAATATTAATGTTTCTTAATTGTCACCTGCCTTTTTTTTTTTTTTTTTTTTTTTTTTTTTTTTTTTTTTTTTTTTTTTTTTTTTTTTTTTTTTTTTGTCTTTTTGAGACAGTGTCTCAAGGTTCAGTTCAGGTTGGCCTTGAGCTCACTTTGGTAGCCCAGGCTGGTCTCAAACTCACATCGATCCTCCTGCCTCAGCCTCCCAGGTACTGGGATTACAGGTGTGAGCCACCACACCAGGCTGCTCACCTGCCTTTTCTCAAAAAGAATATTCTTCAGTGTTATAATTGTGATGGAGGAGTGGGAACGTATGTTTAGTGCAACAGAATATATCTGCCTACTTAATCTAGTTTCTACAATCCTTTGCCTGAGTTCAGTATTTTTAACACTCTTGTATAATCTTTATGTGGAAAATTCAATAAATGTTCCTCTGAAAATAGGAACTACTGTATTAGAATGTATTTTCAAAATTATATTTTCAGGTAATATAAACTTATTCCCATAAAAATTAAAACACTGCATATTTTGATCAGTTTCACAAAACCTAAACTGATCTGGAAGACTTATTTCAACTTCCTAATTGATCTTCCTCAACAATGCTAAGAAAAGCAACTATTGGGCTAGGGATATAGCTCAGTGGGACAGTGCCTGTCTGGCAAGCACAAGGTTCTGAGTTGCATCCTTGGTACCAAATAAAGCAAAGAAGGGAAGAGGAGAGGAGAGAGAGGAGAGAGAGGAGAGAGAGGAGAGGAGAAGAGAGGAGAGGAGAGGAGAGGAGAGGAGAGGAGAGGAGAGGAGAGGAGAGGAGAGGAACAGTTTTAAAACAGGCTAGGAGGACAGTTACAATAGTTAACATATTGCATATGATTGTCTTCATAGTGCTTGTTCAGAATATGAGATGCAGACATATCTTGTCTAAATAATATTAGTACAAAATATTTCTTCTGCTTGAACAAAGAGAAAGTAACTGTATATCTATCCTATTTTATATGCCCCTATATATCTATATCTATCTATCTATCTATCTATCTATCTATCTATCTATCTATCTATATTTCACTACAAAATGGTCCATTTATATCCACCTTTTTTGTTTTGTTTTGTGAGAAGTGGGTGCTCCATTACTGTTAGAAAAGCTGTATTTGGAGAAGTCTTGAAAAGACCTTTTCATACTTGATGCCAGTTTAAATATTGTAAGTGCTTGCATTCAGTCAATATACCAATATAGTCCAATAGACCGTAAGAGTAGTGAGTTCTCAGCAGAACTCGAATTGTCAGAAGTTGTTGACTTGAATCTTTTACAGCTCAGCATATTTATATGGCATGACTTTTTATCCCTCATGGTTATACTTTTCTGCTGGGTGCTTAAGACCAAGTTAAAGCCGGGCGTGGTGGCGCACGCCTGTAATCCCAGTACTCGGGAGGCTGAGGCAGGAGGATTGGTGCGAGTTCGAGACCAGCCTGGGCTACAAAAGTGAGCTCAGGACCAGCCTCAACTGCATAGCGAGACCCTGTCTCAAAAAGACAAAAAAAAAAAAAAAAAAAAAAAGACCAAGTTAAAGCAATGGGAAGGATAACTATACATTATCTATCATTTTCCTCTGTGGACCTGTAATTTTTTTTTGAACAGAAGATCTGGGACAACACTAAATTACAGCATGTCACAATACATGTTCTCTTATTTCCTGAGTCCTCATTGACCTTGAAGGGCTAAGGCCAAAATATTGGCTATCCTTGTAGCCCTTCTATTTCTCTAATTTTTGGTCTATTATTACCCTATAATAGAGACAGTTGAGGTTAACATCACTATCTGTCTGAATATCAAACACCTTAGACATAACATGAAACAGGTATTTTCCAACAATCATTGATATTCTAAACTTTAAATCCCTATAGAATGTGAAAAATATAATTACATATTTTGACACTGAAATTTAGAAATCCAACCATATACAACATTGTTGTAGGGCAGTCTTATGATTTTCTCATCTTCTGTTTTCTAAGATTACCTTTAAAAAAAAAAAAAAAAAAAAAAAACATTTACTTGAGAGAGTATAGCAACAATTGATCTGACATTCGAAGTAGTACACATTTAGAAGACCAGAATGATAAGTATTCCAAGCATGGTTTTAGTATTACACATTACCATCCCCAGTGTAGTTTCTTAACATCACTATCAGCAACTACCCAGATATGAGCATATAAGGATAGTGAGGGTGAGAATCCTTCCAATTAACTGCTAGTTCCAAAAACCTGATGCAGGTTCTTAAGACCATTGCCTTAACCATCTTGTTTATATAAATGTATGGCTTTGATCTTACCATCTTTCTTAACTTTTCTCCTTGCTTTCTCTTCATTCTCTAATCCTTAATTTCTCATTCTCCATTAAACTATGTTATACCTTTCAATTTTTGTTTCTTCATTTGAGTTTTTACACTAGAGAGACTATATGATATTTACACATGCAGGTCTGGTTTATTTAACTTAGAGTATATCTTCTAGTTGCATCCATTTATGTATGAAAGTTTTGAGTTTCTTGTGCTTTATAGCTTAGTAATACTCCATTGCATAATACCACATCTTTATTAGTCATTCCTCATGTGATGGATAATTTGGTTGTTTCCAAAATTGGCTACCACAAATTGTGTTGCTATAAACATAGGTGCACATATATCACTATGATGTGATGTTTTGGGAAAATTCCCAGTAATGGGATTGCTGGATTGAATTAGATTTCTAGTCCTAGGTTTTTTAAGGAATCTCCACACTGATTTCCATAGTGGTTGTACCAGTCTACATTCCCACCAGTACTGGAGAATGCTTCCATTTTCCCCACAGTCTCACCAATATTTGTTGTTGGTTGAATTTTTTATAATAGCCATTCTTTCTGAGGTGAGATGTATCTCAGTGTTGTTTTAATGTGTATTTCGTGAATAGCTATTAATGTGGAGCATTTTTTCATGTATCTATTATCTTCTAGTGTTTCTTCCTTTGAGAAGTGTGTGCTCATCTAAGATGCCCACTTCTGGATTGGGTCTTTAAATTTGGGGGCACCAATATTTATTACTTCTTTAAAAATTGTAGAGAGAAGAATTTTGTCTGACTGCTTGTTAAGATTTTTTTCAAATTTGTGGGTAGACTTTTACTCTATTGGTAATTTCTTTTGATGTGCAAAACTTTCTCAATAAGAGGAGGTCCAAGTTGTTAATTCTATCAAGTATTTCCCATGCAGTTTGATTTTTGTTTATAAAATGTTTGCCTACCCTTATGTCTTTAAGATTTCCTCCTACTTTCTCTTTCAGGAGATTTAGGATTACTGTTCTAATATTTAAATATTTAACATATTTTTATTTTAGTTTAGTGCATGGTGATAGACCTGGGTCAAGTTTTGGTTTCCAGCATGTAGAGATCCAGTTTTTCTAACATCATTTGTTAAAGAAGCTATCTTTCTTCCAGTAAATATGTTTGGCCCTTTGTCGAAGATAAGATGGCTGAGTGTGTTTGTAGTTGCTTCTGCATCTTCTAATCTATTCCAATGATGCTCAGGTCTATTTTTTATCAATACCATGCTGAGTTTATCACAGTAGCTTTGTACTATAGTTTTAAGTCAGGAATTGTAATGCTTCCTGCCTTGTATTTGTTACCTAGGATTGCCTTTGCTATTCTAGGTCTTTTCTGGTTCCATATAAATTTTAGGAACGCTTTCTTTAGGTCTATCAGGTATGCTGGTATTGCATTAAATCTGTACAACAAATTTGGGAGTAGGGCTATCTTCACAATGTTGGTTCTTCCTATTCAGGAGCGAAATATCTGTTTTCTAAAACCTTCTATAATCCAGCTTTTAAGAGTACTTTCATGGAATAGATTTTTTACTTCTCTAGTTATATTAATTGCTAAGCATTTCATTTTATGCAATGCTATTATAAAAGGTGTTGTGTGTCTAATTTTTCCCCAAGCATTCAAATTCAAACAAATCCTCCCCTCTGTTATGTCTCTCACATTGTATTGCCTTCTAACAGGAAATAGAAGCATTTTATTACTGATAAATAAAGGCAATGGGACAGTGACATGTTAATAATATATATAGTACATATGTTTTCACTGATTTTTCAGGAATTTTATTTTTTGTTGGATTATATCATTAGAGGCTTAGTTTAATTTAAAGAAAAAAAAATGAGAACAAAGACGTAAACAAATCACCATAGTGCAGAATTGCAAAACAAGAATATAAGATTAACAATGGAGCCTATTACATACCATTATCAATATGAAGAGACTATTGTAAATAAAGGCTAAGTTACGTTTTTAGTAGTTCCCACAGGTGGAAACAAATGTATAGTAGTCCCTCCTACAGAGCCCCCAATGAACACCTCAAGTGATGGCCAGCCTGAGCCTCTATATTCTGTCTTTTCCCACACATGCAGACCTATGATGCAGTTTAATTCACAAGTGTGATACACAAAGAAATTTACAAAAACCAATAGAGAAATATAAATTATTATAAAAATATACTATGAAAATGTATGTAAATTCTTTTTGTTTCTTGATTTGATACAGGGTGTTGGCATGCAGTTCAGGCCTCTGATGAGCTCATTTTGTAGCCCAGGCTAGTCTCAAACTGGCAACAACCTTTCCTGCCTCCCCATTCATTCTCTCTCTCTCTCTCTCTCTCTCTCTCTCTCTCTCTCTCCCTCTCTCTCTTTTCTTCCCCTTCTGCTTCTCCTTATCCTCCTTCTTTTCCCTCAGTATCTTACTATATACTCCCACTTTTCTTATGGAGCTGTCACATGACAATATCTACATGATAAAGTGAGTTAAATGACATTCACTTGAGATCTAGCATTAGGTTTCTACTGAGCTTCTGAAAACATATTAGAAAAATGATCAACTGCTTCAAGTAATCCTAGATCACTGATCCATAGCAAGACTGATAGCCACATATCAGAAGCATGTAATGTTGCTAGGGGTGATCTATGGCTACTGACGGATGTTTTGCTGAACCTTTCAGAGGAACAATGTGATTGGAAGTTTTGTAACTTGCCAAAATGTTGTTCAGAAGCTTTAGTCCCTTTAGTGATTGTACAAGTAACTTTAATTCTATGTTCTATCCAAGAATTATATTTCCTCACTTTAACATTTAATGACTGTATAGTATGGAAAACTTTAATAAGTTTCAATCATATCTACACTGTTAGTACAATTTCAGCATTTTTCTTCCTTTACGCATGATTCAACAACCTCTTTGAATTTTTCATTTGTTAATACTTCTCAGTTATCATCAAGGTTGGATATTTTTATGCTCTTCATCAAGCATTTTGACAAATTATGGTCTAGCAACTCATCCAGTTGTGCATATAATCTTCATAAATTTTCTATCAATTTTTAGGAAGCCTTTAAAAATCACTCACTACTTCCTTATTTCTTTCAGCCCACATTCACAATTTCCAGTTTGAAGCATCTATTATAACTTTGATGAATGTGATGGTGTCACAACCGTGATCATTCTCCAGCACTCCATTATTTCCAGGGTGTTTATTAACTTGACAAAATCAACAATTGTCCTAGTTAAGGGCTTGAAGCATAGAAGTTGTATTTGGAAGAAAAGCATAATCTCAACATTGGTATTTCCATAGGAAATAGATTCAGGATGTCAAGCTTTATTGTCTAATATTAAGATAACTTAAATAATAGCTCTTTTTCCTAATTTTTCTCACCTCTAAGAAGAAGCAATAGTAGAATTTCTTAAAAATATGAACTATTCTTTCAGATTATTTTTGCAGGATAAATTCAGAATAATTCTGGTATAGCTTGAGAATGTGTAAGCTTTTCAGTCTGGAAATGCTCTTTCTCATGTGCTCTACAGTATTGCCACATAGTACTAGAGTTAAATAGTCCTTACATATTTAAAATATTGCTGACATTTTTGCACTTAATGACTTCACCATTGCATTAGGCATATTCTTCCAAAAAAGCCAAAGTTCATTGTAATTGAAGAATTAATTTGAGTGGTACTCTTTCTCAATCAGTGTTTTCAGCTCTACTGAAAATGTGGCAGCAGATTAACTATTAGTGTCCTTTTTCTAGGCAAACTTTTCAGTAGTTTTATATTTTTCAGTCTAAACCCATTCCTCAATCCATACATCTGCCCCTTCCTGCATTAAATAGTTTAGTGTCATTCACTTCCAGAAATTCCTTGCTGAAAACCTGTGGCTTTCTGGTGCAGCAAATTACTGTCAAATTGAACACAGTCTGTTCAATTTTTCTATCTACAAATTTAGTAGCTTTTCCTTCTTAACCAAATCAATACCAAGTAGTCACTATTGTTTTCTAATTTAACAAAGAAATTCTGAAAATATATAACAAAAGATTTTCATTTATAAGAGCTATGGAAAAATTTAGAAATGAATTCATTTAAGAAGAAAAAAGTCCTATATACATAAAACTATAAAGTATTAATGAAAAATTTCAGTGAAGCACAAATGAATAAGATGTCAATTATGGATTGAAAGGATTGATATTGTTTACACAAGCATACGAACCAAAAGTGTATATATTATTTTAATCCATACCAAAATTCCAGTGTAATTTTTCATAGATACAGAAAAATAATCCTAAAATTCAGATAGCACCACAAAATACCCAATAGAATAATAATGAAAAAGACTAAAGCTGGAGGCACCACATTACCTGATTTCAAACTATCCTGTA
Source organism: Myocastor coypus (assembly GCA_004027025.1). Taxonomy (NCBI): domain Eukaryota; kingdom Metazoa; phylum Chordata; class Mammalia; order Rodentia; family Myocastoridae; genus Myocastor; species Myocastor coypus. Next base: position 70,491 of record PVJA010006248.1, read on the forward strand.
GAGTAATAGTAATTAATAAAGCATGGTCCTGGCATAAATTATTCACTGAATAATTGAAAAACTAGTTATGAAATAATACTTTTATGACCATTTGATTCTTGATGTAATCGTCAAATATTCAGTGGGCCAAAGATAATAATCTCCTTGTTTCACATCTCATATCAATGACAGAAAGATTTAACCTAAATATGAATAAATGATTATGACAAATTAAATCCTTCAGAATTCTTTGAGGTACAGTAACATGAGAAGTTATTTTCCAAAGCCCAAAATTAAAAATAAGCCCAACACGTACAGAATCTAAATATCGAACAGTCTAGGAGAGAAAGAAAGGGAAAACAAAGAGTCTTATAACAGATCTCACAACCAAGGAAGCCCAAATCCTCATCAAGTAAAATTTTCTCAGACCATTCAAAGAAAAAAAAAAGCAGAAATGAGGAAAGCAGACAGTGCCAGCTATAAGTGAAGACTCGGGTATGCTGAGAATAAAAGTAAGTGGTAAAAGTTCTGGGAATCCAGGCCATCCAAAAGTAGACAGCAACCAACTAAATCAGACCCATGTGGGGAAGGCTGGGAGATACAGAGGACCATGGAAGAAGTTTCAGAGTGTATAGTGCTTTTCTTTTTGATACTTCATCATCTGTAGACTTCCAGCTCCAAGAATGTATTCTCTTCCTTAATTTACAGAAGCATCAAAAGGAACAAAATACTCAAAAATAAATGTAACCAATGAGATTAAACCTGAATGCTGAAAACCACAAACACTTGGAAAGAAATTGAGGATTTATTTTTAATTATTTGGTGAAAATAATAGGAGAGGTGTCTTTAATGTGGAGAACTATGATAAGTATTCCTTCTCATGCTCCCCGCAATAATACCAAAAAATTACATCAGCTACAAAAGTTTAAGAGAAAATGTTCTCTCTCTCTCTCTCTCTCTCTCTCTCTCTCTCTCTCTCTCTCTCTCTCTCTCTCTCTCTCTCTCCCTCTATCTCTCTCTTTCATATTCCCATAATGAAAATGGAAAATATCATCCTTCTATATAATGAAAACATGCCAATAACATTTGGCCATATAGCAAAAAAAAAAAAAAAAGCTCTAGTTGAATATTTTAAATAATCTAAAAGAATTTGAGAAAGACCAGGCAAATACCTCAAGAGATTAAAGCACCTGCAAGCAGGTGCAGGGACCAGGGCTTGGATACCCTGGCCTTCTGTGCTATCCCTGGCCCTGGAGCACACTAAGAGGGCAATTGAGACTTGGTGTGGGGCCATGGGCCTGTAACTGCAGCTCTTGGGAGACTGTACATGGGTAGATCACTATGAGTCCAATCTAGTAATGAGACCCCCTGAACACCGTGTAGACACTTCCTTAAAAAACATAGAAAAAATGAATTTGAAAGAAATTATAACACATGAAAGGAATAAAATGAATCAGTAAACTGAAAGAAAATTTATATAAATACAAAGTAATTAATAAAAAGCAGAATAAAAAGTGTTTCTCTGAAGTTTTTAAACTTAAAATTTTTTTTTTAATTTGGAAAATATGACTGATATACCAAAATCAATTTCTAGGTTTTAATATTACAGTCCAGTTTCATAAATGTTCCCAGTGGGGTATTTCTCTGAAGTACATTTTATAAATTGTTGTGAACCTACAATTATGACAATATAAACTTCAATTAAAATGTTTATGCAATTAATTCTCTGTTCACCTCTACTACTCTTAAGGAAGTCAGGAGGAGGACTAGTGGAAGGTGTGGTATCTTGAAATGACATTTTTACAGAAATAGGGAATCTAGTGTTCTTGCTAGACATTAAGGAGAGGATAAAATAAGAGGGAAGTTACAGCTATGAAAGGTCAACGTGAGACATTCTGGTGGTGATGAAAATGTTCTAAGGCTGAGGAGATAGCTCAGTGTAATAAGTGCTTGCCCAGCAAGCACAAGGTACTGAGTTCAATCCCTACTACCAGGAAAACAAAATTGTTCTGTATTTTCACTGAGCCAATGTCATCAAAACTGACATTTTACTGTAACAATGTGATATGTTGTAATTTGAGTAAACTGGGTAAAGGTACTTAAAATCACTCCACATTATTTTTTGAAATGTGTGTAAATCTATAATTACTTTAAAAATGTAATATAAAAGTATAGGGGGACCACACTCTCAGGGCCCCCTCCTGATTGTCTCTCAGACAGCAGCTTTCCTTTTCTCAGTAAATATGTTGTGCTCATTATCTCTGTTTATTCCTAAAATTCATTATTTGGTTTTAGAGAACACAAAGTTGTCCCAGGTACTTTGCAGGTCAGGAGTTTCAGTTTTCCCTGTATCATTTGGAAGTCATCCACCTGAAATGAGCTTTTACACTATGTAATTTGGAGTTTCCCACCAAGATCCCTGGATGGAGGTATGAACCTGATTTTCTTTCATAGATTCTGGACAGGAACTTGCATAGGTAACAACTTTTTATGCTTCAAATGTTGATAAGAGTTTGCTCATTGCTCATAATTGCTCATGCTTTGCCTCATACAGTTTTGTCTCCCATAGTTCTCTTAAAATTGCTTACAGGGCCCGGCAGGATGGCTCAGTGGTCTAAAGCGCCTGCTTAGGAAAGCTTAGGGGGCTGCAGGGACCGCAGTTCCATCCCTGGCACCACATGCTGCGCCAGCCCTGCCCTCGGGATGGGCTGAGCCAGCCATAAAAATAAATAAACAAACAAACAAAAGTTCTGAAACAAGAAAAGAAAAATTGATTATAAGTGCTTTTTCTCTTTCTTTCTTTCTTTCTTTCTTTCTTTCCATCTTTCTTCTTTCTGAAGGGTCTCACTGCATAGCCCAGACTTGTAGTGATTCTCCTGATTTCTCCCTCCCTAGTGCTGAGATTACAGGCCCACGGCAACATCACACCCAGACTCCACTGTCGGCTTAGCCCACCCGAAGGTGGGGCAGGCACAGCACACTCTTACATGATTTTGGTAAAATAGTGGTCAAGATCGCACCGCTGGGAGCTGGGCCTGCGCGCCCACCACGGGTAAGCTCCCTGCGCCCCGCTGCCCTGCCTCTGCGTTCCCGCGACTAACTTCCTGTTCCAGCCCAGACCCAAATCGCACTGCTGGGAGCTGAGCCCATGCGCCGGCTGAGTCAGGATCCTTGGCCTGCCTTCCCTTGCCCCGACCCACCCCCCCTTTTTTTTTGAACCCCTCCAGCCCAAGCTCCAGCACCGAACCCATCAAATAGCCCGTTTCGCAACCGATCTGGTCCACGAGCCTACCAGTACTACTCAATCCCAAAGCTCCACCTCCACCTACAGACCACATCCCCCAGGATTCACAAAAGCTAGCAGCCAGAGCCCCAACACAGGAGTCAGGAACCTCTGTAGAAGAACCACCTTGGAGTCTCCAGACCAAACGCCCATAGACACAGCATAACACCACCAAAGTGCAGAAGTCGCTTCCATACAAAATGATAACAACAAGGAGTAGGAGGCAATCTCAGGACCCGTGCCCACCCAAACCAAATACAGAAGACACTATCATACAGGAAAATGAGAATTATACAGATGAAACCTCTGAATTGGTAGCATCTGAGGCAGACACACAAGTACAGAAACTTATAGAGCAACTGAGATCAGAGATAACATCTGAAGTAAAAAAAGAAATACATGAAGTGGAAAAACGGCTGGAGACACGTATAGACGACATTAGAGCAGAAATAATATCTAAAGTTGACAAAGACATGCCTCAGTCAATAGCATCCCAAATAGGGGAACAACTACACAAAATCAGAAAGGAGAACAGAACAGAAATAATCTCTGTATTAGAGAGAGAAAGGATAACCATAATGACAGACTTCAATACTATTAAAGAACACATCGATAAAAAATTAGAGGAGAATAGAAAAATGATGGACTCCCTGACGGAGCAATATAGGAAAGACATAGATCGCATGAAACAGTTTCAAAGAGATATACAAGAAAATAAAA
>PVJA010006249.1:0-74233 GCA_004027025.1 Myocastor coypus
ACACACACACACACACACACACACACACACACACACACACACGCACGCACACTATGACTTTCCAACTCCCACCAGCCCTAACCCAAACAAAGGAAAAAGCAAACTAGTTCCCCTTCTCATAGGCAATATCTGTAGAGAGGGTTCCACGCCCATCCGAGGAAAACAACAAAAATTTGTGAATATAAAACATAACAATATCTTTCTGGATTGAAAAGCACATGACAGAAATTAAACTAATTTGAAGGGAACGAACCAAACATTACATTTGATTGCTGTAAATATACTTTAATTCTTTAGCTAGAGAGATACAAAAGAAATAAAGTAGAACCAGAGAAAGCAGACAGTATCAAAAACGAGTAGCAGAAGTACCCATAAGCATTCCTCTCTTGAGAAGAAGTAAACAGGAAGAAGCGCAAGAAGGGGAGGGAAAAAGAGCTGGCAGTGCAGAACTCTAGGTGCTGGCAAGGTGCACCTAGGACAGGCCTCTCTGTCATCCTGCCACTCACCTGGGCCACAGGCTTTGTAGCATCTTTGCCAAAAGAAAGACCCATGTGTTAAGTGACTGAAATCAGTGACCCTGACCTGTCCCTTCATCGGGGTAGGCATGTCCTGTTTGATGAAAACCTGGTAATTAGAACCCATGTTGAAATGACAGACAAATCAGCTGGCTTGTCCCCTTTCCAAAAGAGGACACAACAGAGCGATTTCAATCGTGCAACCACGATCCCCCCAAGCACACCCCAATTTAGATTTTCATACGAAATTTCAAGAATGATAACATATACGGTAGAATATCCATTGTTGATTTCCTACTACCTTCTTTTGAATTGGTCGCTTTAAAATTAAAAGAAAAGGCCGGGCGTGGTGGCTCACGCCTGTAATCCCAGCATTCGGGAGGCTGAGGCAGGAGGATCGGTGCGAGTTCGAGACCAGCCTGGGCTCCAAAAGTGAGCTCAAGGCCAGCCTCAACTGCATAGCGAGACCCTGTCTCAAAAAGACAAAAAAAAAAAAAAAAAAAAGAAAAGAAAGAGTGTATCTGTTGCCAGCTACTGTTTTTCTTCCATGCGCCTCTGCACTGCCGACACCCACCCGAGGGCTTCGGGCGTGGTTTACAGAACCCCTCCGCCTCGACGTCGCTTCCTTTCATTGGCTGAGAGCTTGTTTCCTAACCACTGTTGCTGTAAAGAATTCGGCACTCACTGGGCGAAGGGGAGGACAGGAAGGATTCCTGGCTGCTGCTCCCCAGAGGGTCGGTGCACTCACAGTTCTACCAGACGAGGCTCCTCTTACACAGGAACCGCACTAGAGACGTGCCGCAAGACCTGTGATGTAGGGTGGGAGCCTGCGGGAAGAACCTGCAGCCCAGGGGGTGCGGGGAGCCCCGCCAAGAGCTGCTTCCACAAACACACGCAGGGAAGCGCGCGGACACACACACGCACACGCACGCACGCACGCCCAACCTAGTCGTGGCGCCGCCTTGAGCCCCGGTGTGTTCGCGCTGTCCTCTCTCTCCTGACATGACCCAGCAGAGCGCTGTGGGTCTGTAGAATTGCAGGGGGCGCCGCGTTCCTCCTCGTGCATTTGCGCAGCTCCTCAGCTGTCCTAGGGCACGCCGGGCAGGATTCATAGGGGAGGTAGTTTTTCATTGTTACCAAAAAAAAAAAAGTGCCCAAGTAAGTAATAAGGGGTGACAAGGAGGAGGAGGGGAAGGGTGGGAGAAGAATTTGAGTGGGAAGAAAGCGCGTGAGGACGGCCCAGGAGACCTCAAGGTCATGGCTCATCCCGATGGAGCTCCAGGATGTCGCCGCCCCTGCAAACCACAGGCAGCATGAGCCCTTTCTCCCAGCCTCCCCAGCATCGCCCGCGCAGGCACAGGTGAGGCGCTGCCTCTTCCTGTGAGCAGCCTGGAGCCACCGGAGGCTCCAAGGATGCTGTCCGAGCTGCTCCGATAAATCAAGTCAGACCGTTTGTTTACAGTCAGACCTCGTTCTTCCTCTTCTGCGTGCTGTTGCCGTGGTTATTCGAGAGGTAGCGTAAGGCAACAAAAGACTACGCTAAGGAAAGCAGGAACAGCCCCGTGTCACTGCGCGAAACATGTGTACCCAAGTTCGTGTCCTGCTTCCCACCCTCTGACTCACACCTGACCTGTGGCTGAGACCAGAACTCTATCCAGGGAAACTATCAGGCGGCTTCCTATGAGACCCTGAGGTCACTTATTTTCCTGCTAATAACTGCAGAGAGATCAGAATAGAAATTATAGGGACATTTGTTCCTATGGTTGTTAAATTTAAAAAAAAAATTGTTGTCTTCATCACAGGCCAAGTCGCAGGAAACACTACTTTTGGTCTAAGAAAGATAGAACACTAGATTAAAGTTTTAAGAACCCAAACAAATACCAAAATTTGAATTTCTAGAGATTTATGAGTAGTTTAAATAATACCCAAGACATTAGGGGGAGGTTTTTCAGACATTATATAGTTTTGTTTTTGTTGGCTGAGGCTTTATTTTTGTTTTTTGTGAGCGTTCTCAAGAAAAGGAGAAATTACTTGAAAATAAAAGAATTTGTTCAATTTATGTAGGCAGGTTCCCAGCCTTGGCTTGTAGAAGGAAGCTTTGCCCTCTGTTCTTCCGAAGATGCCCCCAGGTCGCTGTGTGAGGCTTCAGAGTGGCTGCTCTCTCCTGGACAGGGCATCGGGCTCATCTAGGGAGCACAGAAAGAGCTGGAAAATATTTTTGTGATCTGAGGCCACGGAGCCGAGGATTCCAGAGGAAGTGGAGGCCTCCGGCTCCACACAGGAAATAATCTTCAAGCAGGCCTTAAATGCCAGATTCCAGGCCGAGTTTAACTAACCACTGACAGCTCTGTAAACACAGCAAGGACAAAAAGAGCGCCCCCCCCACTTCCCCTTTCCTGGGAGTCATTTTGGGTTTGGGGGCTGCAGGGAAATTCCAGAGTGCTTGACTCCATGGCACAGTAACCCAAGGGCAGCAGGCTCCTTTTCTGAAGAGCTGGAAAGAGATCTTTCCAGAACTGAAACCATCACAGAGGAGGTAGGAAAGGGTAAAACGGTTGGATGAAAGCCGTAGTGAGAGCCGGGAAACTTTGAGCGTGATCACTACTTAAAGCGCCCTTAAAAATGCTCCCTCCTGATGTTTATGCATGGCATTCTTGCTGCATCCTTTACTAAAATCCAGATGCTGGTACCCTTTAGGGTGTACAAATGATGCCTGCATGCTGTATTATTTCCCTTTTGCTTCTTTCTGTTCTGCTTTCTTTCTCTGTCTTTGTTCACTTTTTCATAACTTTTGTCTGGGGTTCAGCAAGTTATGAAGAATTTATTTGATAGCTCTCAAGTCATCTTACCCAGATTTTAAGTCTTTAAAGCTTGTCTTCTGGAGTCTTTTGTAATTGTTTAAAAATGTAAGCCTGGGATCTTATGAATTTGTCTCTAATAATTTCATGAGTTATGCTGAATGGAACTTAGCCTGGGAATCAGAAGCTGATCGCTGACTACCTCATCAGTCAGCTGAGGCATTTTCCTAAGAGAAAGAACAGGAAATAAAGGAATAAATTAATGCCTGAGAGAGAATAGCCTGGCTCAGAAAGGATGGTTCTGACCCTGCCTCTTCTTCCCCTTTCCGTCTAGACACTATCTGGTCTCCTTAAGCCTGAAACCTCACCATGGATGATTTTGAACGTCGCAGAGAACTCAGGAGGCAAAAGAGGGAGGAGATGCGGCTGGAAGCAGAAAGGTAGGAAACTCGCATCGACAGATGCTTGTGTGTCGTTGTTAGGCCAAGCAGGCCACACTGCCTACCAAACCCCATCGAAAAGAAGTAACAGAAGGTTCCCCTAACACTAGGACTTTAAATTTTACATTTAAAAACAAAAGGAAAATAAACAGTTATGAAGAAAAAAGAACTTGGAGAAGAGTCACCAGGTTGCATTTCACCACTGCTTTTCATGGTTGAATTAATTAATTAATTAATTCATATTTAGGACAGGATCTACAGGGTCTCACTAGGTAGACTGGACTCCCAGTGACCCTCCTGTTTTCAGCCTCCCAAGTGCTGGACAGGTGTTTGCCACCACGCCCAGTCTCAATAGCAGTCTCAGTGTGCCCTGGGAGCAGGACTGGTACATCATGGATGATATTCATTCATTCATTCATTCATTCATTCATGCATTCATGTTATGGCTGACTCAGCCTGCCCTGGGACCAGCTGGCACAGCATGTGGTGCCAAGGATTGAACCGCGGTCCCTGTGGTTGCCTAAGCTTGCTTCACCAGGTCCTTCAGGTCGTTATCTCACCAGCCTTCATGGATGAATTTTTAATGACATAGGCAATTTGTGAAGAAAGGCTTAAAAAGTTAATAATATTCAAATTATAGAAGCATATCAAATGCTGAACCCTGGGAACATTTAGGAAATGAGCCTTTAACCTAAAAAAGGAAAGGCAAGAAGTCCCAGAGGAATCCTGTGACAAATGTTTATTCTATAGAAAAGTGCCCCAAGTCCAGCAATCAACATAGGAGAAGTTAATGCCCCATGTGAAGACCGGGTACAGCTGGAAGTTGTCATGCTGGGGGAAGGCTTCTGGAGCAGTGACTTTGGGGACAGGTTGTGGAAATAATCAGAGTACAACACTGAGGATACAAATGTATATTTTAAGCTCAGAATGGAGAGAGGTGTCATTGAACATGGCTTAACTCAGATGTTCTTTTCAGAGCGCAGAGCAGACATTCACAGGAGAAAAGGATTAACTGATGCTCTTACATGCCAGTCAGTTTACCTCCTCGTTAGTTATTCCAATACACAGGTGAAAAGATGTCAGCAAAATGGTCGTCCCAGGATCCTGCAGTGGTAACCTGGAAAGTTGCACCAAAACAAAAGTATCAGAGGCCTGTGTTTTACTTATTTGTATAAAGAAGGTAAAGGAAGATTCCTGCCTTAGGTTAGATTGGCCAGGGTCTGCACACTCCCTCAGAGTATCACCAACCAACACTATGCATGCTCTGTAGAATCAAATCCCAGCCATGCCACTTACAAGCTCTGTGGTCATGAGCACGTGGCCTCTCTCTAAGCCACAGCCGCTCCATCTGTGTATTGTAAGAGCTACACAGCTCTCGTGCTTGTCATATAGGTTGTCAGACTTCCTAATGCCCTTGCCCAGTACCTGGTACATTGTAGCCATAAATAACAGCCATTATAGAGTTATTATTTACCATTATCACTAGCTAAACAGGTTTTTTTTCTTAAAAGCCAGCTAGCAATATAGCAGGAACTAAATATTAATACCAAGAAAAGGAGAACAGGTTGTCATCCATTGGTGAAACTAGTTGGAAAGGGACTTTTGGAAGGCTGGGTTATAGAAAGTACTGGTGATGAGGAAGAGGAATGGGAGGCAGTGTAAGGGTGCAAATGACCTCAGAAAAAGCTCAAAAATGGAACATACAGGTCCTGGTGCAAGACATGTGTTTAGTGCTTGAGGGAAAAAGGGGTTGGTCTTGCACCTCTTGGGTGTTTCTATAACTGGAATAGAGAGAGACTTAACAATGGAGTAACGCGTGCTAGAGTATGTTTTTAAAAAGTCACCTGCCACGGACTGGAGCATAGAAGTGCTGGTACTGGGAGAGGTGGCCCTGAAGGTGCAGCCTGAGTCAGGGCCCTGATGGTGGAAATGGAGAGGTTGCACATGGGAGCCTTTGTAGAGGAAGAATCAGCAAAAAATTTTGGTAAAGGAGAAACTTCCCTTCCCTTTGGTAAGGGAAAAACTCAAAGAGAATTCCGACAATGGTAAGTCTGTGGATCTAAGGGGAAGATCTCTGCTTTGTCCCAAAGGGAAAAGATGGGAAGGATGCCTTTCCTAAGTGGTCATGGGCATAGTGTCTCATCATTGCAGTAGAAATCACATCCAAAAGAAGACTTCCTCCAAGTGGCTGGAGACAGGAAGTTTCAGGTCTTTGTTCAGAAAAGAAAAATTGTCATTAGAAAATTACCCTTGGGCAAACTCTGGTGGTGGTGGTGGTGGTGGTGGTGGTGGTGCTGGTATAAAGGCTGAGATCACGATATCCCAAGAAATCAGGTATACAAAGAATGAGAGGTCCTAATGGCAGAGTAGACACTGTCAAAAGAGACAAACTGTCCGGGGTAGCAGGGAACCAAGGAGAGAGGTGGACACCAAAGACTCATAGAGCATCTGGGCAGGCCCAGTGGAGCAACCAACCCCCTATTCTTTCCAATCCTGTATTATTTGGCTTCAAGGTCCTCTGACAATCTACAAAATATCTTCCTTACAAAATATTTATTTAACATCAACTAGTTTTCAGTGTTGATGCTTGGGGTGGGGGAAATAATGCAGGTACGAAGTAGACGTGGTTTCTGCCTTTATGTACCGCAGGTCATGGCAGGAAATTAGAGCGGAATAGGATCAGAAAAGCAGAGTGCAGGGCCAGCAAGATAGGTCAGCAGTGTAAAGTGCCCGCTTGGGCAAGCTTAGGCAACTGCAGGGACTGTGGTTCGATCCCCGGCACCATATACTGTGCCAGGCCCACCCTCAGCAGAGGCTCAGCTGGCCATAATATTTAAGGAAGAAAAGAAAATCAGAGTGCAGAGGCAGACCTCTCAGAGGTGAAGCTGGCTAGCACAGAGAGGGAGGACTTGGATATTAGGTATCATGTTAGATCCACATTGTCAGCTACTTTGCTTGCTTTTCTTTCTTTCTTTTTTTTCTTTTCTTTTTTTTTTTTTTGTCTTTTTGAGACAGGGTCTCGCTATGCAGTTCAGGCTGGCCTTGAGCTCACTTTTGTAGCCCAGGCTGGTCTCGAACTCACACTGATCCTCTTGCCTCAGCCTATAGGTGTGTGCCACCCTGCCTTGCTACTTTGCTTTCTATGCCAATGAAAGTTACGGAATCACTGTGAGAGAAATGACAGATTCTGTGGTTGGAGTGACACAAACACGAAACCAAGTAAGCCAAGGATTTTTATTTTTTTTTATTTTTTTTTATTTATTTATTTATTTATTTTTTTTTGCCTTTTTGAGACAGAGTCTCGCTATGCAGTTGAGGCTGGTCCTGAGCTCACTTTTGTAGCCCAGGCTGGTCTCGAACTTGCACCAATCCTCCTGCCTCAGCCTCCCGAGTGCTGGGATTACAGGCGTGAGCCACCACGCCCGGCTAGGCCAAGGATTTTTAGATCCAGGGCCTTGCCTAAGAATTGACCACACAGCTTCTATTATTTGTAATTGTGTGTGCATGCTTGTGTATAAGAATTTATTTTGTTTTAATGAGCTTAAAAGGAATTCACACGGTAAAGTTCAGTGAGGTATCCCTCAACCTAAAGACAAACTGTCTGAATCCCACCAGTTTTATTTACAACTCGGTCTTAATTACTTCTTTCAGTAGATCATGTTCTATGGCTGTCCGTCTCTGTCTCTGTCTCTGTCTCTCCGTGTCTGGGTCTGTCTATCTGTCTTTCTGTCTTTCTGTCTGTCTCTCTCTGTCTCTCTATCTTTCTCTCCTCTCTTATTCTGTTTCTCTCTCTTCCTGTCTGTCTGTCTGACTGTCTCTGTCTCTCTCCCTGTGTCTCTGTCTCTCTCTCCATCTGTCTCTCTCTCTCCCTCTTTCTATCCCCCTGCATTTCTTTTTCTCTAAAGTAAAGATAAATAAAATACTCCCTTATACTTGTACTAAGTCACCTTTTCATGTTGCAAGATGAACCTTCTAATTCTATTACTTGAGGATTTTATAAATCGATGTTCATTCTTTAAGACTTCATAAAATTTGATCATTTATAAAGGTATGAAAGTCAGGCCTTCAAATAGCTCAGGAGATTGAAATGTCTGCTTAGGCAGACACAGCAGCCTGGCTCCATCCTGGGCAAGCCATGCCAGCCCCACCCCTGGGGCACACAGAGACAGTGATTGAAACTGGGCATGGTAGCACTTGTCTGTAATCCCTGCTCTTGGGAAGCTGAACACAGGTAGGTCACTATGACTCCAGTCTATGAAGTAAGACCCTGTATACACTTACTAAAAATACAAAAGACAGAAAGAAAGAAAGAAGAAAAGAAAAGAAAAAAAGAAAGAGGCCATATGATCCAGCCACCTTTAGTGCCCAGGAAGCAGATACCCAGAACCATAACTCAAGGACTGCTCTAAAGTCATGGCTCTGACCTGAAAACAAAGGCCATCCAAATCCGAGACTCTGGCCATGTCCTTCTTCCTTTGGCTCTAACTTTAGCTTTCTTTTCCATTGCAGATGTTTTCTCGGGATTACAGTCTTCCTTCTTTTCCTTGTGCTTTCAGCATTATCTAAATCTTTCTGCCTTAATCATACATTACTTGATTTAAAATCACATAAGTAATAGAACAATTTTCCATAGAAAAAATTTTTCTGTGACCCTATGCAGTGTGTATGTAGAGCCAGATTGCAAGGAAAAACTTCCCAGACCTGAAATGGCAGTGAGGCAAGTTAGGCAGAAGATACAGCTTCAAGGCTTAGAGCTACAGCTGCACATAGCCAGCCTCATCACATTCCTGTTGGGCATCTCTTCTACTCCGGACCCTACTGGAGCCACCAAGGAAAGAACAGAGGGACAGAATTAGAAAAGCATGCTTAGAGCTTTTCAACTTAGGCAAAGCCAAGTGGTGATCAAGCAATAGTTTTATAACCTCAAACATAATGTGTTCCTTTCTGTTGGTTTACTAATAAGGATGACCTATCTTTTAGGGTATAAGATGACATACTTTTATAGTCTTTTTATTGTACCTTTTACCTTTGTGTATCGAAGCCCTGATCCCTGGGGGGAGAGGGTGACCATAGCGGAGAGAAAGTCTACTGACTTGGAAACTTTGCAGTGAAAGACCCCATTGCTTGAACTCATTGTTATGGAGTTTGATTAGTAGTTGCTGTTGCATTTTGCAATGATAAATCATTTAAAACTTGCACTCTGACCAATGCTGTAACCACACATTTAAATAAACCACGTTCTTAGACACTTCATTTCTCTGAAATAGTCTTTAAAAGATCATTGGAAATGCCGACTGCATGCTTTGTGTAGTGTTGGCTCTCACGTGCCAGGACTGGTATTTACCCATTGCAGCAGAGCTGCCCTGTCTTTGCCCTACAAAGAGCTCCAGCTGAGAGCCATACACTTCAACAGATCCAGCTTCGCAATAACCTAGGTGGCAAAGGTGGCTAAGTGAGGTGTCTTTCCTTGCTTTGTCTTGCCTCTGAGCCTGTGTAACTCCATGCTGTCCACTTCATCCTTGTCCTTCATTTGGCATTTGCATGTGAAGCTGTTGAGATGAGGTCTTTAGACTTATGTTTATCTCTACAAAGTGGATGGTCTTACACTGAACTGTTGGATCCATGGTCACAGATAGGGATAGTTTATCAGTAGTCATATCCTAAGGAGTTTAGTAACTGTAGTTAAAGTAATCTTGACCAAAGAGGAAGAAAAATGTTTCAGTAGACAGAAAGGAATGTGCAGGGAAAAGTACACATTCATCTTCCCCATACTTAATTCTTCTGTTTCAATATCTCTTCCTCTGTGGACTTGTGGACAAGCTACACTGGATTCCATCTGCACAGGCATTTATATCCTTGGGGAAAACTCACTTCTGGGATAGGAATGAAGACAATTTCCTAAGAGTCATTCATATCCAGGTCTCTTCCTACTCAACAAGTACAAAGAAACAATGCTAGGCCCTTCATATGTATCTGTAGGCCTGGTAGGCCTGGTACCAGGAATACATATGTCTGAATGGAATATATGTCTTTTATATGAAGGAAGAAACACTGAAAAGCGGAATGGCCAGAGACAGTGTCACTTGGCGGTTATAGACACGGGCTGTGGAGTCAAATCCCAGGTCTACTATCTGTTAGCTACCTGATCTTACACATTATTCAATCTTCCAAATCTCCTATTTCCTCTTGTGTAAAGTGAGCAAAATAAAAGCACCTACTTGATTAGGTTTTTGTATAGACCTAAAGGAATAATACATGAAAGTACCTGTACCATCCTCTACAAATATTGCTGTTATTACTAAGTTGGTTTTTCGCAACATAAAATAAGAAATGTGAAGTTGTCATTTGTACATCTCAGAGGATATGAGAGCCATGTGGAAGATGAAAAGCCAGGACTTGCTTTTAAGTAAAGAGCCCTGGCCGGGGAGCCCAGTCACAAGGGCTGAGGTAAGACAGTGGACTCAGCCAGAAGAGGTAATGCCAATTCAAGCTGGTCTTTTAAACTAGGCCAAAAGGACGTTGTCCTTTGGTGTATCTTCTGAGCAACCTGCAGCCATGTTTTATCTATGAAGGAGACTTCAGTGGATGTACTTTGCAGCATTGGGCTTGTTTTCAAGCAAGCACCCAGCAGCTCTCTCGCTTTCCAAGCTATAAACTCACTACATTCCAGCACATGCTTTCCACACCCAATTCCAGCTCCGATTTCTGATCAGAAAAAAGGCCCTATTGTAGAGTTGTATTATCAGATTCAGAATCCCACAGACATAAATAAAGGAAAGAAAACATTCTTGCTGTTACCATCATTCATACATTTTTATGGGCTTCTGAAATATCCTGATGATTAGACATTTGAAAGTAAATATTTTTACTGCACTAGAAAAACGAGCAATTTTTAAAAACCCATTGAGTCCATGAAATCCCTTTCCAGAGCTACCTTGACACTTTTGTACATGATTTAATGGCATGGCCCATCAGCAATTACACAACACATGCACACACACAAAAACACTTATTCCAGATGCTTAAATCATGCCCTTGAAAGTTCCAAATAAAAACCTTCTCAAATGCAATTTTTTATTATCTTAATATCTGAACATTACTTTCCATTAGGAAGGAAAATAAAATATTCCTCTGAGACTGCCTAACTCCTTCAAATAGCTAGATTTGCTCAAAACTTCCCTCAGTTCTCTTAGAGAGCCAGTCACTCCAGGGATTAGCATTTGTCATCCCATATTTTATTTAAAAGAGTTTCCTGAGTAATAATAAGCTTTGAAGAGATTCCAGAAGATTTCTATGTGATTTTGTGTGTGTGTGCATTTGTGTTTAGCACAAGGTCTCCAAGGTCTCACTACACAGATGGGACTCCTAGTGATCCTCCTGATTTCAGCCTCCCAAGTGCTGGGATTATAGGCTCACACCATCATGCCCAGTCTCAGTAGCCCTCTCAGCATGCTCCAGGGGCCAGGGACGGCACAGTGCCAGGGATGGAACTCCGGTCCCTACGTCCTTGTAAGCAGGCGCTTTAATCTGTTGAGCTATCTGACCAGCTCTTAGTTTTTTTACATCACTCCAACTGAAATGTAAGGAGGTGGATAAAATAAAATAAATAATTTCCACTAAGGAATCATGATTTAATTATGCTCAGCCACAAATAAATGCATGTACTTGTACACACCTTCTCTTTCTCATTCTTTTTCCCACCCTAAATTGACAGTATTTATTGCCCCTGTCAGTTCATAAAGAAAGACTTACCTTGGCCAATTTCCATTAATGCACTGTGATACCAGGAGGCTCTAGCCAAAGTGACACTTGTTCAGTAACTGCTTCTAAACTTGTGGTATAAGAAGATGGAAAATCTTGATACTTAAGAATCTTGTATGTCAATTCATAACTTCTCTCTCAGCTGGAAGAAAAATGTGACATATACATATATATATATATGTATATATATATATATGCATATCTATTCATGTGTTTGAGTGTGGAACCTATCTATATATGCCACATATTCAATGTGGCACTGACTATATCCATAGGCCACCTATCCAATCCATATGCCACATAACCACTGGCCGCAATTCCAGTGTGCCATATCTATTCATGTATAGAAACCAATGAAATGACTGGAACATAATATATGGTCAGTGAATGTTAGGTGCTATTATTAAAATCAAAGTAACATTTTGGTAGCCCTTTGGTACAAGATGAAATTTTATCAAAATTAAATTCTATGTCTCTGGCAACTCAGTCATTATGATTTGCTGCTTTCTAGTTTTTTTTTTTAATGTCTTATTTATTTATTTATTTATTTGGCACAGGGTCTCACTTTGTGGCTCAGACTCATAGTGATGCTACTGCCTCAGTCTCCCCAGCACTAGGATTGCAAGCATGTACCACCACATCTGGTTTCAGTGACTAGCATGGCTCGCTCATTCTGGGATGGGCACTGGCATAGCATGGTACCAGGGATTGAACCTTCATCCTTGAGCTTGCCAGGCAGATGCTTACCCTGCTGAGCTATCTCCCCAGCCCCATTTACTACCTTCTGACTACAAATCTCCCTTCCTCTGATGATACTGACATTTACTAAAATGTTGATACTAAGGCTGAGAAAGAATTGCATCTTTGGCCTGATCACACCTTAGCTTGTCTTACAAATATGATTTTCTGATGAGGATTTCAAAATCATATATTGTAGCTGTGTGATCAATTTTGAAATTCGTTAATGAAATATCCTTTAAGTATAATGCCTAAAATATCACTCCTAATTTCACTTTAAAAGTTTAATTTCAGGCTAGGTGTGTAGCTCAACAGCACTGTGTCTGCCTGGTATGCACAAGGTTCTGAGTTCAATTCCTGGTACAAAAAAAAAAAAAAATTAACTTCACAAAAATTGTTCTTAAGTAGGAATAAAAGTATCAGTCATATTTTTCATTAATATTGAGAAAAGAAGAAACACATTTGTTTAACATCAATCACAGGCCAGTTTTTAGTGGTGATGTGCTTTAATATATGGTCTTATTTAATCTCAAAACAACCTCATGACTCAGATGTTATTGTCCCCATTTTACAGTTGATGAATCCACAGGTCTGAATATGTAGATAACATTCAATTTCATGTAGCAGGAGAGCAAGCTAGTTCTTCCTGCCCGCCCCACATCTCAAAACCTTTCCACTATAACAAATCAAGCAATGGAAATGGAATTTTTCGTGTCTCAACTCGTTGCCTTAGCAGGAGGTCCATTGTCGCTATAATGGCCAAATATCCTCAAACAGGGCAAAAATCAGTCAAAGCAGTTGTATGCCAATGAACTGACTGAAGGACTGGACTGAACTGCCCTTCACGCTTATTCAGGTAGATTGCTCACAGGTAAAGACACAGCCATTGTTTCCTTTGCCCTCCCATGTTATTCCCATTTCACAGAAAAACAGGAACAGAGATCGAGTTTCCTCCCTCAAGCCAAGGGAAGTTTAGGGCATGAGTTCCCCAGATTTTTCTCAGGAAGATAGCACTTACCATCAGGGCAGGGACTTACTCATGTAATCGCTCACAGGGCTGTCAGTGACCTGTAGGTCTTCTTTGCAGTGCAGTGATAGTATATCATGTGTGGACCCCACCTTACTTTGAGGCCCAAGTACAAGCCATGGGCTGCCCTCAGAAAAACACACATTCACCCACAAATCGTGTGGCACCTGTCTTCAGTGGCATCATGGACTCCAGCTACAGACTTCCTGGGCCCAAGCATTCCTGATCTAACAAAAAGCAACAGGGACTTGGCACTAATCGTGTCTGTACGTTGCAAAAGCGTCATTTACATGTAAAGAAACGTAAATCTAGAGAAGCTGGCCAGGCCCAAGATCACCAGCTTAGTTGAGGCAGGGTCCGCTCACGCGTGTCAGTTCCTGGATAAGTCCTGACTCCCTGATTTTGCCATCTGTAGAAAACTACCAATAGCGATTGCTTGAGAAAATGGAGCGTACTTTTGGCAAGAGTTTTTACTAGGATATATTTCATGGAGGACATTTTTAACATTTAAAAATAGCACATAGATAATATTTCTAAAGAAAAGTATATCAGATTATGATTACTGAAATTTAAAACAGTGCAAAGCTAGGTGGACAAGCAGGATGAGAGCAGTTAATTGTGAAAAACTGAGAATCAAATTTTGCCATCAGACTTGAAGAGGGCAAGCACATGGCAATGTGCCTTATACTATAATCATATTCTTCAATTTATATATTTACTGTATATTTTGATCAGAGCATGTATATGAATACTATATTAATAATATAAAGAATGGTATTTCATTGTTTGTTTCTTCCATATGACCGATGTTATTCATTTACCTATGAGAGAGTTGATATATACAAAATAATACTATGTAACATATGTAGAAGTCCTAAAATATCATAATGCTTGCCCCTTAAACTAATCTCTCTGCCGCAGATGTAGCCCATTTCCAATGCCTCGGGAACCCCCGTGCACCACTCTGCAGCCCCTTCCCTTGACCTCTTCTACCCACGGCAATAACAAGTGCCCCGAGTAACTCATTTATTTTACAACAAAATTGTGACTGAGACAGTGTGAGTTTAGGTGATAGTTTTTCCAGTGCCCTGTTGATCGGGGCTTCGCAAAAGTGGTCTCAGTCTCTCAACTAAAGGTGTTAAAAGCCCAGGCCCCTGAGAGGGCAACATGGTTTTCTGTGCAAACCCAAGGGGCCCAAGGAATCATTATGCTCTCTGCAGCCAGGAAGCTGAGAGATGTGTGCACTGTTACAAACAGGATCCTCACTCAAGGATGGTATGAACATAAAAAGGCTATCAAATATTCACATTAGTCTGTTCTTCGCTCCTCTCGGGGATCAGCAGGTATGGGAAGCTTGAATCTGTGGCCCTTCCCATCTCTGTGGAAGGACATGCCAGGCCGGAATGATCGCAGAGCCCTCCAGCACCTTAATCGGGAAATCCAGCTCAGGTTCTTTGAAACCTTCTAGAAAGTTCTCTCCCTTTACCATCCAAAAGGTCTCTAATGTTCTACAAGAAAGCACTACCCTGGGCAAGAACCTTGAGGCAAGAGAATGATGCCATGATTGTATAATGGGTCCTCATTCACGTGGGAACAGGATTAGAGAGAAGTTCTGCGTATACTTTGCGCATAGCATCAGTCCTTACCAGGTTGCTACCCAATAAACAATGTTCTCCAGCCACTAGAAAATTAACTTTTAATTTATCATAAATCTACACTAACTCAGACTTCTCTATTTTTAAGTGTTTAATCACTTATTCAGGGGCTATAGTAAAGTATAACTTTGAACTATTTATAAATGAAGGATTTGATTAACATGTAAATTATGTAAGATGCATTCCATGCCTTCGTTTTTAAACACTGGGGAGTACAACTTTTTAAACAACTTTAGAAACATTCACGTACCTCTAACAGCTAATTTCCTCACTATAAGTCATTTTTATTTGTTCATTTTTTAAAACAAGTATGTAATGTTTTGTTAGCCTGGTGAAGGTTACCAGGTATGCTTGAACATTTTTCAAGACATTAATTTTCTTTGAAAATATTTCATGATTGATACTGGCTTTCCTGCCTGTTAGTCTAGATTAGGGAGAGCTGATGTTACATTGGAGATTAGTACCAATTGACTAAGTTTAAAATATGATGGTTTATTTTCCATTTTAATAGCTCCCTACACAGCACACGGTTCCTT
Source organism: Myocastor coypus (assembly GCA_004027025.1). Classification (NCBI taxonomy): domain Eukaryota; kingdom Metazoa; phylum Chordata; class Mammalia; order Rodentia; family Myocastoridae; genus Myocastor; species Myocastor coypus. The sequence continues at coordinate 15,471 of PVJA010006249.1, forward strand.
TGTTGGAATAAAAATCTTGGTAAAGTACACACCAGCCGCTATAAATATCAGCCATAAGCCTGTGCGTTCTGGAACATCTCCCGAGAGTGTATTTTAAACCCCACGTTGTTTAGAATAGGAAATGTTTCCAATGTTCAGAGTTTCCACCGTGGGTGACATGGACTAGCCCATGTCGCATCTTCTCTGGCTCCTATTTTCTTGTGCCATTTAGGACCCCAGCTGATGGATTCCAGAGGATTGCTCAATCTGCGCTTTTTCTTTTCCTTAGCCCAGCCTGGCTGGGTCTTTTTTGCCCAGTGGGAATTTTGCGTATTTCTTGGGGCTGTCCAAATGAAAGCTAGATAACTCCCAGAGCTGGCATCGACAACGAGGCCGTGAAAGAGTCCTTTATTCCTGGAGGTAGTAGCTGCACTGTGCCAGTTTAAAATAACAGCTGTCGACCCATTTTTGATTTCTATCAAAAAAAAAAACAGGGCTGGCCAGATAGCACAGCAGATTAAAGCACCTGCTTAGGCAGACACAGGGACCAGGGTTTGATCTCGGGCATGTGGTGCCAACCCTAATCCCTGGGGTGCACTGAGACAGTGATTGAGACTGGGCATGGTGGCGCACCTGTAATCCCAGCACTTGAGAGGTTGAAAACAGGAGGATCACTATGAATCCAATCTATGTAGTGAGACCTTGTACTAAAGACATTCAAAAAAAAAAAAAAAAAAAAAAACTTGCACTATTGACAGGAGTTTCTGGAAAACTGAAGAGACTAATATGGAAAATAACTGAGCAGGAAGTGAATAAGCAGAGGAACAGCATGAGATGATGGGTTATCATGCTTATTCAGAGACAAGAAGGATCATCAGATATAATTACCCTCACCTTTCCTGAGGCCCACCTCTTCCTTAAAAATTTCTGTTTCTCTAATCAAATTGCAGGGTAAAACTTTGCTGGAGCCCGTTTCGGGGCCTCTGATACTCTCTCATCATTTCTTTTCCTTGGTGATAAAAAGGAGACAGAAAGTATTATTAAGGGACCATGGAGGAGAAGCATGTTGTAGGATGCATTGGCGTCTAAAGCCTTCTGCGCTGCTACCCCATTTAATAAGCTCTAACTCGGTTCCTAGCTTGCTGTGAAAGTCAGCTCTCTTCAGCCTCTCGTCACTGTAATGAAATACACAATACAAGCAACTCCCAGGAAAAGTTTGTTTTAGCTCATGATTTGATTGATTTTAGTCCATGGTCATCAGGATCCAAGGCAGAAGCATCATGGCAAAAGAGTGTGGGGAAGGAAAGCCACTCTCACCCTAGCAGCCAGGGAGCAGAGAAACACGGAGAAGTGTCAGGGGACGGGAGATGTAGACTGCAGGGCCACGCCTACCCCTACGGTCTAGTTCTTTCACCAGGAAGTAGACTCTACTTCCTGTTTCTATCCATTCCCAATAATGCCATCCAATTATCATCTCATCAGTGCAAATCTACTGCTGAAGTTAGAGCCCTCATGATCCAACTGCTTGCCAAAAAGCGATTGGCCATCGACCCTCAGCACACTGGGCCTTTTGTGGGGAACAAATTGGGTCCAGTCGTTCCAGTCACATATATTTTCTCTTCATGTGCTATCATCTTCATAGTACACCCCGGCTATTTGGGGGTTGGCACACTACAGGTGCTGAGTGGTTTTCTCATTGAGCAGAATGAGTTTTCAAAGTAAAACCCAAGCCTGAGGCAGAATATAAAATTCCATAATCTTTTCGTTTCTCAGTTTTTCACATCATAGGCACATGAATAAAGATTTTATCACGGTGACATTTGTTGACGTTGGTGTATAGCTGGGCTAATGAAGCCCACTTTCAGAATGGGCTCAGTTCTCCATGAGAACTCTGCCTGGGGTACAGATTCACTGCTAGGAGACTGCTTCTGGGGTCCTATTGTGTTTAAATCAGGAAAAAAAAAAAAAAAAAAAACATTCTCTCTTGAGCCAGACAGATATAGTGGCATATGCCTGTAATTCCAGCACTCACAAGAAGATTGTTGAGAGTTTGAGGCCAGTCTGGGCTAGATAGTGAGTTTAAGACAAGCCTGAGATACATGGTGAGACAGTGTCTCAAACAAAAAATCCTCTCTTACATTTTCTCATGACAGTTGAGGTCCAAATCTTTGGACTCAAGCTTCCAAAGCAACATACTCAAGAGCTCACAGCCAGTGGCAGGAAAACAATCTAGAAACCTTGTCATCTATTCTTACCTTAATGCATTTTTTTCCCTTTATCATGCCATGTTCAACTCTCAGCCTCTGAGCACAAATCCCTTCCACTGTCTTCTAACCCTTGGGAATAAAGGCAACTTTTAGATGGAGGATAAAACAGATGGCAATGGATGGATATTTCATTGCCCTGAACTCCCTGGTCTATAAAACAAAGCTTAGGGTGGCTGAGAAAATGGAGATCCAGCAAAGTGTCCTCAAAAGTATAAAAGGAGATGCATATGACATCCCTGTCCCTTGCTGAGATGCCTGCATGATTTGCTCAAAGCAGATTCTTTTTTACTAAGCTGTAGTTGAAGGGGAGGCTTCATTCTATTTATTTTATTTCATGTTATGTATTTGGTACAGGGTCTCATTACACAGCTTAGAATCATAGTGATCCTCCTGTTTTCAACCTCCCCAGGGATAGGTATGTCATCATGGCCAGTCTTGGTGGCCAGCTTAGTGCACCCAGGGGCAGGACCCATGTGGCATGTGGATCCCCAGTCCCTGCACTTGACTAAACAGGCACTTAGTCTACGGAGCTACCTCACTGGCCCTGTTTGTTTGTTTTTGTTTTGTTGTTGATGATTTATTGTTTGCTTTGTTTAATTTTTTAAAGTATTTTATTTGGTACAGAGTCTTACTAAGCAGTTCAGACTTATAGTGATCCTCCTGTCTCAGCCTCCCCAGCCCTGGGATTACAGGTGTGCGACACCACACCCAGTTTCAGTGGCCTAGGGTTCCAGGGCCAGCACATCCTGCAGTACCAGGGATCAAACCTGGGTCAGGCAGGCTTGCCAGGCAGGCACTTAGAGCTATGTCCCCAGCCCTCATTCTGGTTTTATACCTTGTCCGAAAAGAATGTCATTTACGCCTCTCAGCCTGTGGCTACCTGCCCCATCTGACTGGGGCCTCCAGACATTCCAAGCTTTTAAAACCCCAGGTGCAGAGAAAGGCTAGAAAATGTGACCTGTCACTCTCCCTAGAACTTGTCACTGCTAGAAGCGACTCAGGACCTCAGTTGCAATTAGAAAAAGAAAACTGTTTATCTTCCCATTCTCTGTGGTTGTGAATGGAGAAGGAAGACTTCAACATGGTAGCTTTATCTTAATCAGAACAACACTGTGCCATTTACAAAGTGAGCCATGCTGTCGGACCAGTCTTCTTCCAGGTTGGCAGAGGTGCTCTTTGCTTCCATGCCCCTGAGTTTGTCTGCCAAGCCTCTGTGACTGAGGAAGGCTTCCCTTCCTTGAAGGTCCTGCCCTCCCTCCGGTCATGCTGGGAAACACCTTCCCAGATGTACCCTTTCCACAACTGAGCCTTAGGTCTCACATGACCCTTACCATGTATATTTGTTATCACCACCCATTGTGTTTGTGTGTTTGTCTATATATTTGCTTTGCCCACCAAATAAGCAACTCTAGGTCAGAAGTGACATCTTCCCCAAAGCCCAACACACAATGTTGAATGAGAATAAATGCTACAGTCTATATCGGTGTGTCAAGACAGAGCTGTGCCATAGTTGCTGACCTGTTCAAGGGAGGGAGAAATACCAGCAACTTCAGGACATCCTCTGAGCCCTGGCTCATCAGCCTCTTTCCTGGGGACCCAGCAATTCCCAGCTGAGCCTTCAAGTCATGGATTTGGATTCCATAGCTTTTTCTCTAGAGATATGCAAAGATTCAGCTCATGTATTTCTCTAATCACTGGGGATAACTGGACTTTTACATCATGTAATTTGGCCACTTATACTTCACTAGTTGCACTAGGGGATAAATGACATCAATAAGGCAAGAGTCAGTTTCCTTTCATTGGCCTATGTACTCTGGTACTCAAGCCCTTAGTATTCTTTGTAATTGGTGCATTAGAAAATTAGATAATCAGGGCTGGGGAGATAGCTCAGTACAATAAGCGCTTGTCTGGCAAGCACAAGGTCCTGAGTTCAATCCTCGGTACCGCTAAAATAAAATTAGATAACCAAATTATAGGGTTCAGTCAAATCCTCAAGAGTCCAATGATGAGCAAACTGTATAATCAACACTTTCTCTAACGGAAGACAAAGTTTGTGGTTAATTAATCTCAGGAGAATAGGCTGAAGCAGATAAGGGGGAGGGCCAACTTTAAACTAGTATTTTTTTTAATTCTTTCTAAGATAGAAAGTGTCTAGCTTACAAGTTGAGCCTAAAGTTTAGACTTTAAATGGTGGGTTGTTTTCTAGTGTTGGTACGTAATTATAGACCAAAAGAAAAGAAGAAACCAATACTTTTATTTGTTTGTTTATTTATTAGTTTTATGGCCGGCTCAGCCTGCCCTGAGGGAAGGGCTGGCGCAGCATGTGGTGCCAGGGATTGAACCGTGGTCCCTGCAGCCGCCTAAGCTTTCCTAAGCAGGCGCTTTAGACCACTGAGCCATCCTGCCGAGCCCGAAACCAATACTTTTAAAACAAAACATTTTGATCAAGATATGAGTATTTTGTTGGAATTTTTTGATGTTTTTTTATAAATAGTTCATGTATATTCAATAGTATTTTTTGGGCTAGGGAAGAAGAGCACGCGTTTTAGTTTTTTTGTTATAAAAATATACCCTTTGTTTAATTTGTTTGCATAAAATTTCAAATAAACTTAACATAAAGTGGTAAATAAAAGCACTCAGAATAGATGGGCCCAAAAGCACAACAGAATAGCCTTGGAATTCCATCTGTTAACTTTTCATTTAATTTTTGATTCTGAGGTCCACTGGGAAAGAGTCAGGAGGAAACATAATTTGAAGTTGTCCTAGAAAGACGGAACTCTAAAATACCTAGGAGAATCTCATATTACTTCAGCATTCTTTACATTGCAGCATATTCTAAAAAGCTGTATTCATATTTCACATCATTGGCTTTAAAATTCTAAGTGACTGTCTCCTACTTTTAAAAGAATAAAAGAATATCATTTCTTTTCCCCATTTTCTTCTGAAAGTCTTTCTTTTTTTTTTTTTTTTTTTTTGTGGGACCAGGGTTCAAACTCATGACTTTGCACTTGCCAGGCAGGCACTTGTGCCATGGAGCTATTTGCCCTGGCCCACAGAAAGTCTTAAAATTAAAAATCTTTCCAGATGACTTCTGGCTTTTAAGTGAGGAAAACATGAACATGATTTTTATTAAATATTTTCTCTAAATAAAGCTATCTGGCTGGGGATATAGCTCAGCGGTGTAAGTGCCTGCCTGGTAAGCACAAGGTCCTGAGTTCAATCCCCAGTACTGAAAAAAAAAAAAGATAAATAAATAAATAAAGTTATCTGTTGTTTTTTTTTTTTTTTTCTCCCATAAGTTGATGAGGGGAAAAAGAAGAAAAAGAAAGAAAGAAAAGATAATCATTTGTTTTCTTGTCTCAATCTTTTTGTTCTCTTGTCTCAATTTTAACAATGATTTTATTACTCCATACCATTACTGTCACTGTTGGAAAAGTAACACCCAATCCTAAAAATCTCTCTTTTTGTAGACTCTTTCCAATATCCTATTTTAGGCTCCCACCATAAAGGCAATCAAAATTCTACAAAAGAACATATCTGACTACATCGGGATTAAGTTGCATTAGTGCCTAGATTTAACCAAGTGGACTCCAATATTAGCTTGGGATATTAGGAAATCTAAAAGAAGAATGGGCCAGCAGAAAATGTCTGCATGAATGCCACCTCTAACAAGACATAGCATTGGGAATAGTCAAATGAGCAAGACTGTGAGTCTCAGAATTTGTTCAGGCTCGTCACTTGAGAACTTCACTCTCCCTGAGTTGTCTCCCTCTGGCTTGGGTGACATATTCGTTGCAATGGCGTCACCTCCATCCATGAAGGCTCCATGCAGCTTCCCAACATTGTGGGTTGTCCGGTCACGGAAGCAGGAGTCATCCAGTCTACCCTACTCAGGTGGCACTATGACGTAGGGACGAGTGTCTCCGCTGCTGTGCGTCGGCCAGTGTCCTTGTGTCCTGGCAGCCCTGGAGCTCCCAAGACCTGCTTTCTGCTGCCATAGAGCTTTTAGATCCTAAATGATGGTGAATTCCCCAAAAGCCCACTCTGTGGAAGCCTTTGGGTGGTCCAGCCAACCAGCCTTGATGCTACAGCACCCCTGTGGCCTTGTTTTCCTTCTGTGTCCCAGAAAGCAAATGACACTTCTTGACCTTCTGCTGTATCCTGACACTCTTCTAGGCTGTATCAGGTGTAAAGGAGATGCTAGCACATACTCTTACCAGCAAAAAAGATTATTAATTTATTTGGTAAGAAAAAGTATACAAATAAAAATAATAAATAAGACTATATAAATCCACATAGTTATTTCTATATGAATCATAGACTATTGTTGTATGGATTATAGATATCATAATCATGTATTGTTTCATATAACACATGGTTACAAAATAGGGTAGGCACTAATACCTATAAATAACATAGAAAATAGCTTTGTAAATATAAATAATAAAAAACAAGGTATCCAAAGCACATAATGGGCCATTTCTCTAGCGTTAAAAACAAGTATGCTTAGGGGCTGGGGAGATAGTTCCGTGGCACAAGTGCCTGCGTGGCAAGTGCATGGTCATGAGTTTGAACCCTGATCTCGCAAAAAAAAAACAAAACAAAACAAAAAAAAACAAGTATGCTTGAGTCAAGGTCTAACTTCCAAAAAAAGAAATTAATATTTTTAAAGCCTTCATATGTTATCACTATGAAAACTCTGGATTCAATTCCAGCTATAAAAGCTATACGTACATTTAATTACCAGATGTGTAAAGTAGCCATCAGCAGATACATTTACGCTTGTGGAAATATTTAGAACAGGAGTGATACACACTGAGAATTCTGCGGTTTACCAACTAGGATGTCTTCTTTAAGGATCTGACTTTTTCTCCTGCACTAGAATACATCCTTAGGGTGCCTGTGATGATTTCTTAATTTCTTTCACAGTTCAGTGGCATCTACATTTTAAAATATGCCACTCTGGCCAAGTTTCAGGTTCTTACACCTTAAAATCATATGCTTCCTGAACACACTCCTTTCCTAGAATTAAAGAAATGAACAGTATTATTAGGTTCTGACAGCAGAACCCAAGGTTTGCAGGCTTGCACTTGAAGGCGCTCACTCAAGAGATTGTCATCAAAGCCTTATTTGCAAGCACTACTTCATTGATGTCTCTCAGGGTGAGGGCAGAAAGGCATTAGAAGCTTGATTTCTCCCCCCCCCCCCCCCCCGGGAAAAGAAAATAGCACACACAGCTAGCTAGAATCCCTAGATTTCAAAAGGAACTTAGGAAGTACACCTAAGTAATTGGTACAAAGAAATTTAAAAAGATGGGGGGAGTGCATGGCTCATACATCATGACATAATTATTTCTCAAATGCATACAGATGATATGGGGGGCTCAAACTTCCTGCTTTCTCCTCCTTTGGTGTTAAATTACCAAGAAATGAAATTAAAAAGGGGATGATTTCATGGAAGTAGGGTGAAGCACTGGTTCTTAGAGAATCACTAGGATTTGGAGAAGTAAAAGGAATGAGGCATCTTAAATAAAAGAAGGAATAGCTCTGTCAGAAAAAAGCAGAGAGCTCAAAAGATAGCACGCAAAAGGCGTAGGCATGATCTTCACTCTGACCACCAGTTACCTGAGCTGAGCTATGGTAGGGTGTGTTGCACTGATTTTGTGTATAGGCGAGATTGCCTGGGAGGGTACAGCTAGAGGAAAGGAACAACAGTTCAAGGCTTGGGCCCAAGCTTTGGTGCTAGTGATTTTAACTGAGTGGTAATCCATGGTGAGGGAGCCTCTAGTTCACCATGAAAAGTATGGAAACATCAAGACAGTACAGTGACGGTTGTACCACACACCCATCCTGTTCACCCCAAGGACAAGTACTGGTACCCTTCAAGCACTGCTTCATTGGCCCACTGGGGTAGCACCTGTGGGAAGGTGGGAAAGGAAGAGTCCAGAGGATTAGCTTCCAAGAAAGAAGACTGTACACAAACTCATGTAGGGGGCAGGGGCCTCAGGTAGAAGAGAAGAGAATGCTAGCCTGAAACACACAGGGGCACTTACCTGGAAGGCTTTCTTTCCTAGGCCTATTGCTGAGTTTGCACATGCCCATTATAATATTTGTAATTTGAGTTGGTCGAATTTCCGAGTAGAGGGTAAGGACAGAGTCTGTCTGCTGTTACTTGTGTCTTTTCAATCAGAATTTGCTTTCGGATGTCTCAAGAATCACATCAGTAGTCCTTTCACTCCTAGAGTCACCTGTTATGTGGGGCCATCACATACTTTCCAAGTTAAAAGTCCTGTGATTCCTGGGTTTTTATGGTGATCTCTCACAAGTTCACCCACAATCAGCTCAGTCACCATGACCCATCTGGATAGCTCCTGTCCCTTTGCTGCTGCCCAGGTAAGACTCTGACCTCTCACTGTCAGGATGTCACTTGCAGAGAACCTTCTCACTTTCACTGGGCTGGAGATCACCCTAGTTCTGGACCTGTGTGCCAAAGACACCACCACATTCCCTGGGATGCAGCCTTTGGCGGTATCTGAGGGGATCCTGCATCCTTTCCTGTCCTCCAGAATTCTAAAGTCATAGAAGCAGAGCCCGAGCAGAGTAGTGACCGTTCTTCTTTGCTCTCTTCCCTTTGGCATCTGGACAACAGAGCTTGGTTCACATGTTGCACAAACCTTGCAGAACCTGCTCTGTATCCTTTTGCAGGCACCTTTCCCCAGAGCACAGACCTGCAGGATGGTGCTGGGCTCAGCGACCGATTCCTAAGTCTGCAAGAACAAAGGCCTCTGCCTCCCCGCTCTGCCACACACACTTACATAGGTCTTGGCCCTAGGGATGGGCAGCACCAGCAGTAAGGAAAGGCCACCACTGGCATCCCTTGTGTTCCCTTTTTGATTCAGTTTCAGACAAAGTAAATCAACTAAGCCAAGGTCATGACTTGTTCTTTATAAAGCCGTGTGAACAGACTGGTTTGTAGAATGTATGTGCTAGAAAGCTCACTCCCCTTCAGGCACTGTACTAGCAGAGACCGAGTCCTCCCCCTCAGAGAACTCACAGTCTCATAAGAGGGGGCAGAGGTATAGAAACCCATTTTTGGTGCCATCCGGAACCTTCATTGTCACAAACATCATTAAACATCTCGGGTGTTAGAGATCATGTTGGCACTCTTTGAAAAGTTTTATTCTCAGCTCTTGGGTTCCTCAGCTCCCTATTTTTTTATTTTGTTTTATCAAACCCAGGTCCTTGGGCTTGCCAGGCAGGCACATAGACTGTTGAGCCATCCCCCCAAAATAACTTCTTGTTACCAAGACCTTAGATAATATACATATCATGCATCCTGAAAGAGGGAAAAACAGGCCTCTGAACATGGCGTGAAATTTGTGATATATTTTTATCTATCTGTCTATCTATCTATCTATCTATCATCTATCTATCTATCTATCTATCTATCTATCTATCTATCTATTTATCTATCTATCTGTTTGTGTATTTATTTGGTATAAGGTCTCACTATGAAGCTCAGGCTCATAGTGATCCTCCTGTCCCAGTCTCACCAGCACTGGGATTACAGGCTTGCACCATTACACCCTGTTTCAGGCAGCAGTACTGTATGCCCAGAGTTCCAGGGCCAGCAAAGCATGTGGTGCCAGGGATCAAATCTGGGTCCTTGGGCTTGCCAGGCAGGCATATAGACTGCTGAGCTATCCCCCCAACCCGAAAGTTTGCTGTTTTAAGGGCAAAAGTATGAACAATGAAAACAGATCTATTAAAGAGAAAACAAGACAAGAAAAAAATGCCATAAGTCTGACCTGCTATAATTTTGTATATACTTAGATTCCTAAATTTCTGTGTTAAAAAAGTATAACAGTTGTTTTAATCACATTCTATAGAGATTTATTAGAATATCAATGATTGATGGAAAATACTGGTTCCATGTTAAGTCCAAAGCATTTAATATTCAGAAAGACAGCGATGATAAGTCCAAGTACCTATGTTATAGAGTAATAGTGTCACTAAGCTTCTCTTCTGGAGGGTTAAGAGCCTAAGTTTACAAACCAAAAATTAGAGAAAAAGAAGAGCTACAAGGTTAGCCAATATTTTGGCTCTAGCCCTTCAAGGTCAGTGAGGACTCAGGGCATAAGAGACCCTGTACTGTAACATCCTATAACTCAGTGGTGCCCCAAATTTTCTGTTCAAGGAGATTGTAGGACTTCAGAGGAAAGGGATTGATGATGTACAGCATGCTTAAGGAGAGCCACCTAGAAAGAAAACATTCTCTCAGGCTTTCACAGAGAGCAAACTGGTCCAGCAATGGCCGTGACTCATCCAGATGGCTGACACTGACAACAGTTCTGCAAAGTGCTGTACATGGTTCCAAAGTAAATCCTGAAGGGATTTGATTGACTTTGCCAGATACTGAAGTTACATATTTTGCTATACAGGTCTTGCTTTAATTTGCCCTTAACCACCCAGCAGAAAAGTTTAACCATGAGGCATAAAGAATAAAGCCAGATTAGTATGACGAACTGTAAAAGGCTCAAGTCAATAGCTTCTGAAATTGCCAGTTCTGGCAATAACCCACTACTAGTATTATGGAATATTGCTCTATGTATACAGCTACTTTCTTTTAGTTCAATGAGAACAAATATTTGTACCAATAGTGTTTAGAAGAGTTATCATGTCTGCATCTTGCACTCTGACCAACCTCTATGAAGACAACAATATGCATTGTGTCAATTATTGTGGCTGTCCTACTAATGTGTTTTGGAACTGTCTCAGTATTATTTCTTATTAAAAGAAATTAAAAAAAGTAAAAATAGATCTATAGATGGATGCTGGAAACAGACTAGCAACACAACAAATACTGAACCAAAAGAAAAGGAAACCTAGATTTAGCCAAAAAGTGAATGAATAACCTTTGTAAGGGATGCTGTTATCAATGAAAGAAGAAAGTGACGTAAGTATGTGTTTGCAAGAGCACAGGAGGCAAAACTGGGACTTCGTCCAGGCACAGCCACCCTGGGTTCCAGCCTTATTATGTCCAATTTTGGTTTCCCGTTAGAAGAGTTGTTGTATTTCAGGCTGATATTTAGAAGATGGAAAATGGGCATTGGCTCCTAGCCTAGAAAGACGAGGATAACTTAATACCTGTAGTCCTAGGAGACATAAATGGGTTTCTATTCCAGTAACAGGAAGTCTAGCTTGATAACAGAACAAATTGAGCATGCAAGCGATTAAACACTGGGACCTTGATCGCAGGAGGTCATTTTCTGAAGTGCTGTCGCTGTGTTGCTTTCAGAGAATGGCTCCCATCCAGCTTGTACTAAAATGTTTGTATGGGTATCCTCCCGCCCTTTGGGACTTCCCTTCATATTTCTGAAACCCCCTAGCATTCAGTTCAATGACTTGCCTGAGGTACAATTCAAATAGTGTTAAGTGAAAAAAAAAAAAAAAAAAAGCAGGGGGAGGGACATGCTGAGATGGAACTATAGAGCAACCCTTGCGAGGACAGTAGAGGACCCTAGCATCCCAAGGCCATGTGACGGGACTAAAGCAGAAGAGATGGAGAGTAGTTCAGAAAAGGATGTTAGCACAGACACAGGAGCAGGAGCGCAGGGCAGGGAGCCACACTGGATGATGGGGACTGCCTGGCCAAGGCTGTCCCAGCAGCCACACATTCCTCCACTGCCACCCTGCCACCACATAGTCCTAGCCGAAGACACAGGTAGAATTGTAGACACGATGGGGAAGGAAGCTACCGGGAGGTAAAAAGCAGGGAAATGACAGGTGTCTATGTTCTGTTGCTGTTGTTGTCCTTGTTGGTGGTGGTTTGGGGTACCAGGGATCAAACTCAAGACCTTACACTTGCCGGGCAGGCCCTTGAGCTGCTGAGGTATCTTCCCCAGCGCAGATGTCTGTAATTTCCATGAGGGAAAAGCAGAGAGGGCAAGGTACTTCAGGAGAAGATTTCTCAGAAGTGATTAAATGCATTGGCCACTTCGAGGCAACATAGTCTAAATGGTCTCCAGTGACTGTGTTCGATGCCGGAGCCTCTGCTTGCCCATTTGTCGTTATCCTCTTTAGCTTCATTTCTAGCTGCTTCTTAGAGAGTAGCTGCTTGAGTAACATTTTTGCCTCATTTGAAGAGTGTTGACTCCGAATTTCTTTATAAGAAAATTGAGCCCCAAAGGCTTTTCCCAAAACTCCCTTTTCACTACTTCAACTATTTCCTCCCAGATGTATAGACTGAAATAAATGAGTTTCCATAGAAACCAAATAGCTGTGTGTTCACACACTGATGTACATGTGTGCATGTGCATTCATGGGTACACATGTACATGCATGCATGGGCATGAGATACACACACATGTGTCTTCAGTCCACTAGAGCAGTGCACACCACACTTCCCACATACCTCTCTTCTCCCCAGGGAATCACTCCAAAGTAAAGCTGTTCTTAAACAACTATTAGGGTCCATAAAGTCTGGAACAGATCATGCAGTCCAGTCTCCTACCTCCACGAAGTACTTATTTTTAAGATCATATTTTATTAATAAAGGACCACCCTGTGGTGGGAGCTGTTCCTTCTATCACACTGACCTCTGACAAGCCTTCCCAGCCCAGAATCTCTTTGACAAAAAATGAATAAATAACGTGTACAGAAAATAAAGCAAGCTATGAGTAATCCTGAGTGGCCCGGCTTTTTTTTTTTTTTTTTTTTTCTAGTCAGGGTCATAAAGCCTCCTCCTATGTATGACACCAACGGTCCTAAGGAAGGATGACTGGCCTGGTTGTTCATGGTCTCATGAATGACCATTAGTTCCAGGCACAGAGATGCCAGGTCTCCAATCTAGACTCTGGGTACCCCAGTGTGCACCATGCCATGAAAGTATCTGTGTAGAATACAGCTACTTTCAACTGCTCTTCCTCTGGCTTTGCCCCTTTGGTGCCAGGCACTGGCACTTAGAAGCCTACCTGGAAGTCATTTACAGCTTGGGCCTGAGCTGCTGACTCACATGTCCGTCTGGGCTCCACCTCACATTATTCTAGTTCCCTGCTGGTGTTCAACCCAGGCTCGAGTCTCACCTTGTTCTTCACCATTCCCGTGTCAGGACCTTACCGCGTGGCACAAGCTCCAGTCTCATGAACTTCCCTGTCACTCAGTCAAGGCAGACAGCTACTCCCCCAAAGGCATGCGTTAATAACAAAGTGTGTACACAAGAGTTCCCTGTCTTCCTGGTCTTTACAAGTGGGAAGTAGCTTGGATATCTCAGCCCAGGAAGAGGTTACTACATCCTTACTCTTCTTCATGGAGGGAAAGGGGTGTGTGCGTGTGTGTGTGTGTGTGTGTGTGTGTGTGTGTCAGACAGAACACGGAAGAAATAAAACAGGAGAGAGACTGAGGCTGATTAGTGGCCTAGAAGAACACAGAACTTTCTTTCCAGGCTTTTCTAGCCCAGGCTGGTCTCAAACTCGCACCAATCCTCCTGCCTCAGCCTCCCAAGTGCTGGGATTACAGGTGTGTGCCACCATGCCCGGCTTCAGGCTTTTCTATTTTATGAGTATTCTAAAACTATACTTCCCACATCAGAATTGGAATGACAGCAGGAATTGGGAAGGGTGAATCAGGAGGTATTTATTTCCAATACTTTAAAGTATTATAGACAGCTAGGTCAGGCAGAAATATTATAGGCTGTCAGACCGGCATAGGCCCCCAAAGGAGGGAGCACAGATACATTACAACTGTGGGGGGAAGGCATAGTCAGTCAAAGGTCATAGTTCAAGACAAAAGATGGAATAATACACCCACGTACTTCCTCTAGGGATGAACGGCCGTGACTGATATTCCAAATAAGCCTGGATCACCTTGGGTGGCCAGGCCAAACCTCCCTCTCTGGCAGTGTTCACTCAAGTACAACTACTATGGTGACTTGCTTTTCCATTTAATCAATATTATCTTAGTAACTATCCTTGTAATCTTACTGGCTGGCCATTGTGTTGTCCCATCTCATATCCACCTGTTAATGTTACCCACGTCACTATAGGTAGAATCATATTAGCTGGTTATAGTTTCATTTTGCCTGGTACTTTTGTGCTATAAAACTCCCTTGAGATTCTCCAATATGTGTTCTGCTCTTACTCCAGTGTTCCTAGAATTCATTATTTCCCTTCTATTATTTAAATTTTTTGGAAGTCCCATTTCATATCAGAAGGAGTGCTATAGTTTCATTTTGTGTAGAACTGGGGATTGAACTTGGAACCTTGTGCTTGCCAGGCAGGTACTTATGCCATTGAGCTATCTCCCCGAAGCTAAGTGCTACAGTTTTTATTACCACTGTAACAACCACCGACTGGGTGGCTTAAACCACACAGACATATTATCTACAGGTCCACGAAGTCTGGCACAGGTCTCTCTGAGCTGGAATGGAGGTGTTGGCAGGGCTGCATTCCTTCCTGGAGGCTCCAGGGTAGAATTCATTTCCTGGCCTTTCCCAACAGGACGAGCTGCCACATTCCTGGGCGCTTGGCCCCTCCTCCAGCTCCAGCACCAGCAATGCTGCATTCCTCTGACCCTTCTTCTTCTGTAGCCCTCCCATCCCTTTCAGAGTCACAGGCAGAAAGGGTTTGCAGACTTTCAAGGCCCATCTGACGAAAAGGAGCACACCTTGGTCATCCAGGGTAATTCCCCATTTCAGTCTTCAGCTTAATCACATCGACAGCCTCCTCAGGGTTTAGGCCAGGTAAAGTTACACGTTGTCAGATTCTGGAGATCAGAACATGGATATCCTTGGGAGAGACGTTCTGCCTACAGTGGCAAATCACTGAATTGTATCAGCAATTAAAGGGATGAAATTAAGGAAACAAAAATCTGATAGAAAAGGGAACGGCAACATGCCGCAGTACATGTTTGCATTATAGTTCTGAAACAGGAAACTCATCACAAGTGACTATTTAAGTCCTCATGTCTAAGTGTAAACACATCTCTGTGAGCTTCTTAGGCATTCTGCCCATATATGTCCAGTGTTAATGTATAGAATGAGGGAAATTACAATGTTTAGATACATCATGATATATGAAGATAATTTAATTTGAAGTTCACTGAATTGTATTTACAAGCCATGACTTCCATGACTAGACAATATTTAAATAAGTGATAAGAGTGGTTAGTCCAGCTTAATTACATTTCTTTAAATTAAGCACGATGGGTTGCTGTACCTGAGCTCCATGGTATTGGACAGCTTGTTTAAATGCTCCGTGCACTGTGTGCTTCCCTGTGTGTGACACAGAACAGTTGAACTCAAATATCTCTTTTATTCTGTGTGCAGGACTCTCTCAGTGTATGAGGTCCATTGCTTCTGAACCCAAAGAATAACCCAGGCTTACACTGGGGAGCACTAAGCTGTGCTATTTTTTGACTGAGCCCCAGTCCTGTACGCCAGCACCCATCATCAATGTATTCATGGTTGTCAGAGGTGCAGGAATGTATTCCTAACTGCAGCCAAGCTGGGTGACCTTATCTACAGATAGGATCAACACCGCCCCCTCCCGAGGGCCTGGAATCTGGGTGTTCTCCAAGCACTGCTGCTCAGCCTCCCTCACCCAGCCTGGCCGATGAGATCACCACGTGGGTGTTGTGGGCACAGCTGGGCCCCTCTGTCCCAACATGTTCCCAGGTGGGCTGCTCCCTCCTTTCTCCGTGGGGTACAGCTACCCTACATCCTCCATGGTCCGGCCCATCACTGAACAGGACTGTGTACCTCTTCTTCACCCTTTGCATTCGGTTTGCATTTTTCTGCGTTGCATCTTTCTCTGGATAAAAGGAATACGCAGAGGCTCTCGGATTTGATTTCTTAGTAGGAGCTGTTTGCTTTGGAAGCCACCTTCCCCAAAGCTAATTGAGAACAGAGCTCAGAACGAGGGCCTGAGAACTGCACCGGCCTGAACTTTTCAGGGGGCTGATTTCTATTGATCTTGTCAGAACTGTGTTGCGTATGCAGGTCATAATCCCACGATCAACTCTTCCAAAAGTCGGAGCGTAGGCACCAGGATCTTTTTTCTGACTCCTTCCCTACCTTGGAATGCTTCCTTGTTTCATCTTGCTAAGTATATCAAGCCTTCATCCGAAAAGCTGCTGGCGATTCTGGCCCCTGCGGCCCAGCAGTACAAATCTGTGCCTTCTATACCCAAAAGTGATGGGCTTCTATTAGAGAGATTACAGTACAAAATAACAATCAGCTCTCTGATGATCTGGTGTGGAGGGGGAGGGTGGGGAGGAGTAGATTTAGCTGAGGACAAGCCCAGACTTTCGTCACAGGGACAGACCACAGCGCTAACACAAAGGGACAGCCCCAGCATCCGCACAGGCGCTCCGCCGCACAGCATGGCTCGTGCGCTGGCCGGGCCCACGCCCTGACCCAGCCCGGTCCGCCTGCACCGCGCCGGCCTAGTCCCGCTGCAGACATGCTCGGAACCGGGTCCCACGGAAGACGCAGCCTGGCGGCGCTCTCCCAGTGAGTCTGCACTTCCCTCTCCCATTCTTCTTTTCTTTCTTTCCCCTCCCAACAAAAGTATTGTTTTAAAGAAACTGTGGGAGTCGAGGGGAGTAGAGACAGAAGGGGGAAAAACAGGCAGGAGAGCGTGAATTTCGGATCCCTGAAACTCTCCGGTCTCCGCTGCCTGCTGGTCCTGATTCGCCGGAGTCTCTTGTTTGCGTTCTTGCGGTGCCTTCCTAGCGGGGATTTCTACCTAGGCGTGGGTTTCTCTCTTGCAAATACTGATCCACAACACTGGAAGTCTGTTGTTGCTAAAAAATCTGCTGTTAATTTAGACCTGAGCTCTCTGCCTTCCCCAGGGATCCGCTCGCAGGACATTTCACTGACCCACACTTTGCCCAATCCCTAAAGTAAACAGCCAAAGCCCTCGGTAAACTGACCGTATGACCCGACTGCGCCGGACCCAGGGCATATGCTATTGATCAGGGAATTGTTCAGATAACAGGCCCCGAGGCTTAAGATCCTGAAATCCTGGAATGTGAGAGGAATGGGGCCTCTTGGAGACTCTGCCGCAACGCTGTATTCTACAGAAAGTAGAGCCGCAGAGTGTGACTCGACTTACCCAAACCAGACGGCCACCTGTGAGGACGCCGAGACTAGGCCGTCTTCACACTGGCGTTTAGGACGTTTGAAAAATCGTAGTGGGTCTTGGGAAAAGGTATCGAGCAAGCGTAAGCACACCAAAGGGGCCTTTGGTCGAGTCCTCTCCATTCTTAAAAGAGTTCTGGCTTGGGGTGAGAGTGACAAGTGTTGTTCTAGTCGTGCCAGCGTTCGTGCAAAAGTTAACCAAATAAACACAAGAGCCCAGTAGGGTCCGAAACGCGAGACCTATGTCCGGTACTCGGCAGGTTTCTGGGATTAACAAGAGTCCGTGCGAGGGCTCACAACAGGGAGCTCAAGGGGGCTTGGGTGCTTATCAGGCTTTT
Organism: Myocastor coypus; assembly: GCA_004027025.1. Taxonomy (NCBI): domain Eukaryota; kingdom Metazoa; phylum Chordata; class Mammalia; order Rodentia; family Myocastoridae; genus Myocastor; species Myocastor coypus. The sequence continues at coordinate 33,193 of PVJA010006249.1, forward strand.
GAAAAATTCAAGCTTAATCTTGCAAAGAATCTTCGTTCTAGATGTTCTGCCTAAATAGGCCTTGAATCTCTAACGCCAGATTCCCAGTATCCTGTCCAATCACAGCTGGCTGAGTACCCTCCCACGCCCCACCGCCCCCTGTACTCATGCCCTTCCTCTCCAGCCAAACTTCCTTGGAATCCAAAAGCCACTCACTGATCTTGCTGAGGGCCTTCCTTTCAGATGAGGGACCTGAGGAGACACCTGGGAAGTCAAGGGTTTGCAGCTGGTCTGTAGCGGAGCTTGGAACGCTAGGATGAAGCATATTTCTCTTCCCGTGCTCCCCTTCCACCCCTTCAGCACCTGGTCCTGCCTTTCCTTCCCACTCCATCATGCCTGTGGTTCTTTTTTTTTTTTTTTTCAGAACTGGGGATTGAACTCAAGTCCTTGTGCTTGTCAGTCAGGCAAGCGCTTATTCTACTGAGCTGTCTCCCCAGCCCCATGCCTGTGGTTCTATCCGTCTAGTTTTTCCATGTTTATCTTACCCTTCTCCACTCACTCTATCACTTCCTGCGTTTCAACACTCGCTGCCCTCCACCTGGATTATTGTAGTCCCCTCCCATCCGGTCCCGGGCCTCGGTCTCTACCCCCTTTCTGATCCAATCCCCACCACCACCATCGCTGCCGCCATATCCCCTTCTTTAAGGATAGAACCCACTTTCCTTACCACGATGTGCAAGGTTCTGCACAATCGGCCTTCGCCGTTTCTTCCAACACTGGCCTCCCACGCCAGCTAAACCAATCATGTGCTGTTGCGCCTTCAACCCATGGCATCCAAGTGCCTCCACCTCTCGGCTCACTCTCCTCCCTAGAGCATGTCTGTCTTCCTCACAATTGACGGTAATTCACTTGAGGACTGGAACTATTTGGAATCTTTAAATCCTCCACAGCCAAGCGCTGGGGAGATAACTCAGTAGAATAAGCACTTGTCTGGCAAGTGTAAGGGCCTGAGTTCAAGCCCCGGTGCCTGCCCCGAGAGTGCAAGGTTGTGAATTCAAACCCTGGTCCTGCCAAAAAATAAAAAATAAATCAATAAATACGTCTTCCACAGCCAGAAGGGTACTGATAGTCAAAAGAAAGTCGTTAACTTTCTTATTATCGAAAAAATCAAACTCATTTCATTTCAGATTTCTTTTCATATTTTCACACTTTTGTTTTAGTCATTGAACATACAATATCTCTGCTTCACAGGAAATATTAGACAAAATACTAAAGCAGGTACCCAACCAGATGAAGTTTAAATTCCTTTGCATTTCTATCAGATAATTTATCTCAGTTTCCTCACCTACAGAGCAAAACTGGCAGTAATTTTTTTTTATGAGGCACATTAAAATTCCTGAATACCAATACTTACACAAGAGCCATGTAACTTTCAGAAGCAGGTATGGATGGCTATTCAGTTCTGTACACATTGAGGTGTGTTTAGTTTGTTCCTAGTAACATCACTGAGAGATTCCATCATTTGCAATCTAATATTTTCACTGCTTTTTTAAAAAATCATTTTCCCAAAACCCAAAAGAAATTTACTTGAGTGAAGATTTCAGGTTTCCTGGAAATATGTTTTAGTCCACTAAGGTTACATTTCTTATAAAGTGGAGTGTTTATATATGTCCTTGGGATGAAAGTTCAAAATTTTGTTCTTGTGTTGCATTTTCTAACAAATATGGAACAAATGTAAGTTTTTAGACCACAGAATCAAGGAAATAAGAAATATCATTAAACCACCCCACTGTTTTCTGAAGGAACTAAATTAAAAATATGGAAGGCTTAATTTTATAGGATTATACAAAAATTAGAGAAAAAATACAAATAAAAATGTTTAGATTTCCATGCTAGCCACCAGAAACTAGGCATGGGGGCACACTCCTCTAATTCCAGCACTGGGGAGGCTGAGACAGGAGGATCACTATGAATCTGAGCTATGTAGTGAGACCCTGTGCCAAATAAATAAACAAAAGATTTAAAAAAAATTTTTTTAAATGTCTGAAATTAGCCAATGGGATCTGGAAATGTAGCGTTCCAGTTTTCCAACATGCTAAATTGTAAATAATACCAATGGAAACTATTTCTGTCCATTTTTGTTCTGTTTTGTCTTGTTTTTGTAGATAGGGCCTCTGTGTAACTCAGGTTGCCCTTGAACTCACTATGTAGCCCAGGCTGACGTCAAACTTATAGTGACCCTCCTGCCTCAGCCTCCCGAGTGCTGGGATTACAGGAATGCGCCACCACAACCTACTCTTTCCATTCTTTGAAGTCAGTAATTACAATGTATTTTAAATAAACTGCCATTGCTGGGAGCTGTCGCTATGAACATAATGTTTCAAGGGGCTTCCCATGTTTAAATTGTTTAGATTGGTACATGTTTGGAGTATATTGTTGTCATGGGGAGTTGGTGATTTACATGACATTTCTCAATTCTCCCTTCCTCTCCTTCCCTTCTCTATATCTCTTAGATCCTTTTGTAGATAGACAGACAGACAGGCAGGCAGGCGGGCAGGCAGACAGACAGACAGATATTGTGATACATGCGGACCCATATTTATAGCAGCACACTTAATAATAATAGCTAAATCTTGGAAGCAGCCAAAATGTCCATCACAAATGAATAGATAACATGGTGCTTATACACAACGGAGTACGATTCTGCCATAAAAATGATAAACCTGAGTCATTTTGAGAACAATGGATGTGCCTGGACACCACAGTGCTAAGGGTAGTAAATCTGACAAGCGAACTAAAACACTACATTGTTTCTCGTACATAAGAACCCCAAAATATAAATAAAGAATAACTGTAAGAAATAGTAAGATAGATCTTTGACCTATGGGAAGGGTACCAAAATATGGAAAGAAAGCAGGGAAGGGGAGGGAAAGGAGATTTTAAAAGAGCAGGGACCTGACAAAGTGCTGTGCGCATGCTCAGAGTCCCCATGAACAATAGAACCATGTAGGCAGATGATTTCTTAATCAAGCTATAAAACAGCGATACCTCAGAGTCTTCCCAAAGAGCTCCAATTATTATGCGACATCCTCTGTCTCCTTATTGATGCTTTTTAATCTCTTTTAACATCTGGTAAAGCACCTATCCTCGGCGTCCTTCTCTATTCTGCTATAGCTGGGAATATCAGGAAACGCATCAGTTAGAGCAATGCTCAAAATAAAAATCAACAGTCAGCTTAGAGGAGCCCTCTCTTTCATAAAGCAGCGGGCGTGTGCATGTTGGGACTGTTGGTTTGGATACTGAATTGGCCTTTTTGGCCACTTTTGAGTTCAAAGGTAAGTTTCAAATGGTTGAGTCTTTTAAGCTTCTTAAAGGTGAAAGGTAAAATTGCAGATAGGCATGGATGAAAGCTAAGAAGGCAGAAAAGGTTCGCTGTGCTCTGCACGGGTTAAGCAATTTAAAAAGGATATTACTGAGGCGGGCTGCTTATGGGGCCGTCATCTAAACCTCTGTGGAGGTGCTGTCCACTCTCTGCATGTGTTTTTGCTTTGAAGGTCAGGTGTTTGGTGACCACAGTGGATGCTATCTCCGTGGCCTTTTGCCTTTTCTTCTCCTTGTCTTTGATCTGTTGGTCTTTGAAGCCAGCCCTCACTTTATGCTGCTTCTTCCGTCACTCATAGTCCCTTAGAAGTGGCTTTGCAGGCCGACCAGATAGCTAGGTGGATTAAAGTGCCTGGTTAAGCAAACACAGGGGCTGTCACCAGCCTGCCATGCCAACCCCACCCCCGAGGCATGCTGAGACAGGGATTGAGAGTGGGCATGGTGGTATGGGAGGATGACTACAAGTCCAATCTTTGTAGTGAGACCCTGTATACCCTGTACTAAATACATTTTTAAAAAAAGCTTTATTGAGGTCTGGCAATGAACAGAGGAATGGGGGCTGGGAGGAGCTCTGGAAATTTCTTTGCCCCTTACACTCCAAGCTGGACAGTGAGGACATGTTTTCACATAGAAATGTAGCTTACACTCTATGCTAGTTTCCAACACAGCTTTGATTCAAAAAGGTAACTGTGGACTGGTTGGCCTGAGAGTACAACTTCCCTGTGTAATGACATTTGAAGTTCCACACTCACATTCACAAAGCCACGAAAGTTCTGCAAAAGGCTCTTCCTAAATGTAGTGTTGCATGGATTCCCGTCCAAGTCTAAGTGAGTTTTTAAGAGAAATCTATAAAGAAAGTCTGCAAACCTCTCTCGTTTTCATCTATTCATCCAACAAATATTCACTGAGGGTGTCCTGGACTAGTTCATCCCACAGTACTGGGAATCAAGAATATAAAAAGGACAAAGAACAGGCTCTGACCTCGGGGTTATCACATCTCCCAACCTTCCAGGCCCTGCATCCGTCTTGCCTCATCTCTGTCCATCCACCCACCATCTGACACGCACGCACTGCCGAGACCTGTGGAGGGCTGAGCTGTGAGCCGCATACTTCGGGGGCTAGCACTCTCTAGCATACAGTTCATGACTTTTTCTTCCATACATTTTCCTCTGCAGCCCAGTACGATTTATCGACAGCGTTCCTCCTCCCTAGCTGGGCATGATTACCTCTGATGGCTTCTCTATGACGCTCCTTCATTTTTCAATCCTGCTCATGATTCACTGAATGGATTTCACAACCTGCAAACAAGTCACAAACTGCAAACCGTTGAACCTATCACATGACTGTCCTGCTTCTGGGCCATGTCCTCCAGGCAGCTAGGAAGCTCTGATAGCCCAAGGCCACCCAGCCTGCTGGGTATAAGGTCAGCCTGGAGGTTGAAGGATTTTTTTTTTTTTAATGGAAGCCAGAGGCTCTAGGTTTTGGTCAAACTTCTGTAATCAGCTCTGTGCTTTCCAGAAAGTTTCTTTCCTTTGCCATAACCCGGCTCTGAAGCAGAGACGGGAACTGCCTGTCCAACCTGCAGGGTGAACAAGGACATCTAGGGTAGTGACATGTACTAAATGCACAAAAATATTAAGTACATAATATAAATGCACATTATTGTTAGATAACTTTCTTTTTCCCAATTAAAATTTAATATCAGAGGAACAACTTGGAGGGACCATACCCTCTCTTTCTTTCTTTCTTTTTTTTTTTTTTTTTTTTTTTTGTCCTAAGCCATGACCATTTAATTCAGATCACAAAACTTGAGATGCACACCTAACCTATACCTTCTTATATTACTTAACTGCAAATAAAGTTTCTTTTCAGGGCATCAGTGCGGCAAAGTTGGAACTATCAAAATAAACTCTTTTTTTTAAGAATTTTTTATTTTATTTCTTGTTTCAGAACTTTTGTTTATTTATTTTTATGCCTGCCCTTAGGGTAGGGCTGGCTAAGCATGTGGTGCAGGGGATGGAACCGCGGTCCCTGCAGCCCCCTAAGCTTTCCTAAGCAGGCGCTTCAGACCAGTGAGCCATCCTGCTGGGCCCGAAATAAACTTCTAATGCCATTCTTAAAGTATTATAGACTATATTGAGAATAAACTTAAACATTACTCTTTTTTTAAGGACTAATGATAAGTGAAGAGGTAGAATGGACTTCAGTGGATTTCCTAGCCCTAGGCCCCTAAATTAAGTTTGCACTGACTTTAAGTCACTTAAACTCACTTTAAGACTTAAACTCACTCTTTAATGCAAAGGCTGATGTTTACTTTCTCAAATGATTCAATCTCACCAACACGTAAGCCCTTGGCAGACCCCTAATAAAGGACCAATTTGTAAAACTGGACCATTTTAATAGTTTTACAACGTAATAGTTTTCTTGGCTACTACTGTAGTCATGAGAGTTGTTCAGCAGGATTCCAGCTATGGTCTTCTTGACTGGTCTGTAGTCTTCCATAAGTATAAGAAGTTATTGTATGAAACATCTGTCAAACTAGTAAGGCTGCATTGATGCATTCATCATTTTTAGGATTATTGCTTACCTGGACATGTTCACTCCAAATAACCTTGCCTCCTTGGGTCACAAGGCCCAACTCACTCACGTTCACCTCAATCACTGTTCTTTTGGTAGTAACACCCAAAGTTGTATATAGTGGCGATTAAAGATTTCTTTTCACACCAAGTATTGGCAGGCAAAAGGTGGCTTTCAGTTCAGGATGTGTTACATGGACCTTCTTAAAACGTAAGTCCATTGGCCTAGGGAATCTTTCATATTTAGGTGGCTTTCTTGTAAAGCCATCTCCAACAAAGCAGACTTTAGTAACCATCCTCTTCCATGTCTTTTTTCTCTTTCTAGTTTGAATAACTTTTAACACTTCCATTTCTCCTTGGGCACGAACTTTGAGCAGAGGAACTTCCCATTTTCCTGCCTTTTCTTTTCATTTTTGTTTAATCACGTTGGAAAGTACTTTTGCACAAGACTGTCCCTCCTTGTCCTGCAGGCAGACAGGTACAGCTCCCCACGGAGTCTTCATCTTTCTTTTGTTTGGTGTGTCTCTCTTCATGCATTTTAAAAAATTATTTATTTATTTTTTCTTGCTTCAGAACTTTTGTTTATTTATTTGTTCCTATGGCCGGCTCAGCCCACCCTGAGGGCAGGGCTGGCACAGCATGGGGTGCCAGGGATCGAACCGCAGTCCCTGCAGCTGCCCAAGCTTTCCTAAGCAGGCGCTTTAGACCACTGAGCCATCCTGCCGGGCCCTCTTCATGCATCTTGATGGTCTTCTTCATTTGTATTTTCCCGCATGGCGCTGTTTGTGGTAGAGCTTAGACTTCAAGTCAATCTTTTTTTTTTTTTTTTTTTTATGCCTTCTTTGAATGCTCACGCGCCTCTCAGCGTTCCTTCTTTCTCTTTTTCTCATGCCAATCCAAGCCGTACCCATAGTGCTTACAGTGTGATTCACCATATTCATCCTGTGGCATGCTGACAGTTGCAGAGCCACATCTGGCGACCTCAGGTGTGCCAAGAAAAGTCCCATCTTTGGGGTGTCCCAGATGCACAAGCTGCCTCCCCTCAGCCAGAAACAGGAAAGAGACCGTATGTTCTTAATAGAGCCAAGATCTTTAAAAAGCCTTCAATATGATCCAACTTTATGAGTGAAAATCTCGGTGTGTCATTTGTTTGCGGCATTGTAACTCGGTATATATTTAAGAGATTCAGCCCATCTTCGTCCCCGCCTACCCTGAAATACTTTTTCTGGTTTTTGAGAACAGAAAAGCAGCTAGGTGGTCATTGGGTTTTAAGTGCAGAACCAACTTGTAAAAGGGCATGCCTTGTATCATCTTACCTGCTAGGTGCCGCTAGATTTATAAACAACAACTTTTTATTAAAAGCAACTAGTGTTAAACGAAGTTGTTAAAGGAGATCATCTTATTAAGAAAGGCTTAAGACAAACTTCTAGACAAAATGTGGTGCTTTCTCCCACTGTCCTTTTACTTTTCCTCACAGAGTTTGCTTAGAATTAGTTTGCTGGAATAAATGCTGCTGTCTGTCAAGTCCTGCTGGTTTCCTTTATAGTGTGGGCCCCGCGCTGCGAACATCTGCCCCTCTGGCCAGCGCTGTGTTCCCTTAGCCTCCTGTGTGCCCTCTGCACCTGTCCATGACTGCCTGCTGGTTATGTCAGTCAGCTTCCCACTACTGTGACAAAAGCCTGAAGTAATCAACTTAAAGGGAGCAATGGTTCATTGGGGCTCATAGGTTCAGGGTTTTCAGTCTCTTGTCGTTTGGGGTACATCATGGTAGAAGGGCTCAGGAGAGGAAACCTGTTCACCTCCTGGCAGCCAGAAATCACAGGGACTGACGGGAAAAGGCCAGAGTCCCAGTGGCCACTTCAGAGGCAAAATCACAGTTGAAGGAAGGAAGGAAAGGGCAGCATGGCAGAGGGGCACCACAGATCTCTGGCATATGCTGGCAGAGAGAGTTAAGGAAGGAGCTCTAAGGGAGCTAAACCTCCCAGGCCACTCCACCTACCCATGCCTGCACCCACCTCCTAACAGCAAGTCTGTAAACTCCACTACCTAATTGCTTATGTGATCCCCGGAGGCTTCCAGGAGCCCTCCTGACGTAACTTCCTCCCTGGAGGCTCTGCCTCTGGGAGCTCCACCATCTCCTAGCAGTGCTCCAGGCCGGTGCCTGTGGATCCGGACATACTCAGATCCTTACCGAGAGCTTTAAGAACCTGTCCTGAGCCAGCCCTTGATATGACATGGAGAAAATAAGGAGCCTGTTCGTTCTGCAGAAAGTAAATGTGGACCCATTTTGCGCTTTGCAAAATGAAACATCGTGTACACGATTAGGCAGTACCCCACAAAGGTTACAGCTCACCTGAATTCCTTGTATTTCCAGAAGAAAACACATAAAACGCATAACATTTAAGTAATCTTTTTCAACCTAGCTTTTAGCTGATTTCTTGACCTTTGTTTGTAGCTTGTGTAGTTTCCACAGCTGTTCAATAAATGTGAGTGAAAAGCCTGAGAATTGAATTGAAAAATGTGCACATAGCCTTCTGGTGAGTGCATGGGGGTGAAGAGCCGTGAGGGCCCTGGATTATTAAAATGGGGGAGGGGAGGTTGGCCCTCATGAGGATCCGCCCCTTGGGAGACCACCTCTGTGACGTGACTGGGCAAAGTGTCAGTGCTGCGGCAGCAAATGCCTGACCCTCAGAGCAAACCTGACTGAAGAGAAGCTGGGCGGGTTATTCTGACTCAGAACTGTGCCAAATCACACTGCTTACTGAACCTGTGGCCTTGAGCAGGTTGATTTTCTTTGCCATGTCTTAGCTTCTCCATCTGGGAAACACAAGAGGAGGGAGGTAACAAAGCACTGCCCACTGGGTGACTTGGAACTACAGACACGTACAGTCCCACGGTTCTGGTGGTGAAAAACTGGAAATCAAGAAATCAGCCTCTGAGATTTATACAGGAAGACTCTTTTCTTGCCTCTTGCAGCTTCTGGGAGCCTCATACGTCTCTTGGCAGGGGGCAGTGTGACTTTGGAGCTTCCGTAATTTCACGCCCTTGTCCTTGGGTCTGTTTCCTCAGAGCACATGTATTTGCACCCAAAAACTACCCATCTTACTGGGGAGGGTTCCACCACGATGATGTCATCTCACCTAGTTACTTCCACAGAGACCCTCTTCCGAAGTAAGGTCACTTCCTGAGAGACTTGGTGTTAGGATTTTCGGCCGGCTTTGTAGGGGAGAAAAATAGAGGCTCAACACCCATAAATGAGTATACAGACTTCCTAGAATTAAAGTCAGTGCAACGAATACGGCCATTCCCTCCCATAGTTTCAGACATGCTGAGGTCTCCGCAGATTTTAAACCTCTTTTGTCCCGAAGAGGCCCACTGTGAAAACTGCACTGAGTTTGGTTAATTCTCTGAGAAGTGGTTGTTCCATGACAACAAAAGGGCATGGACAGACTTTGCTTTTAACCTCACCAAGCAAAGGGCACTCAGGAGGTATGTGCCATCTCTTTACCCCAGGGGAAACACCTTTGTGACCACAGACTGAGGACTGAATGGTTCTACTTTGTTAATAAACATTTCCCAATAATTTCTAGTGCCTTCTAAAACTGTTTTTTTTTTTAGGTAAGTGGTCCCGAGATCTCTGTACGATTGTACCATGAGAAATAATCTTCACTTCTACGTGTTTCCCTAAGTGTCTGACTTTGCTCATTCAGTCTGATCCAAGGAAATATTATGAGTCTGTCTGTAACACAGATAATAGATCTCAAGGTTGGTGAGCTGAGGGGGAGACCATGTACCTCATCCTCCACCTTCAGGAAATGAACTGTCTTGGTGATCGGGTGACTGCAAAGACCTATTCAGGCTCAGTGTTGATGGGCTGACCTCAGAGATGCGCATAAATTAACGAAGATCTTCTGATGTGAGAAGATAAAACACAGCAGGGCCAGCAAGATGGCTCAGTGGTCTAAAGCGCCTGTGGAGGTAACTTAGGCAAGCACTGCGACCGCTCCTCCATCCCCGGCACCACATGCTGCGCACCCCCACCCCAGGTGGGCTGAGCCAGCCATAACACAAACAAATAAATGAGGTTTAAGAGAAATAAATATTAAAAAATCTTTAAAAAAAAAAAAAGAGAAGAAGATAAAACACAGCAAAAGCAGAAGCTGAGCACAGGCAAAGATGCATTTACAGGTTACAACAGGAGGCATCTGAAGAAACCAGGCTGCTAAACCACTTACCTAAAAAAAAACAGTTTTAGAAGGTACTAGAAATTATTGGGAAATGTTTATTAACAAAGTAGAACCATTCAGTCCTCAAACTGAGTACTGTGTTAGATTCCTAGGGCTGAATGAACAAAGTGCCACACGCCGACTGCCTTAGAATAACAGCTTGGTCATTTTCAATAAGTAAGTGGACAAATTTCCCTCTGTGGGTGAGCGGAATGTAAACTGTGATACACCCAGAGAATGGAATATTATTCAACACTGAATGACACAGGCTGTCGAGTCATGGAAAGGCCTTAATGCATACTGAACAAAAGCAGCCAACGTGAAAAGGCTGTCAGATCTATGATTCCAACTATGTTGTGCCCTGAAAAAGATAAAATTATGGAGACAATAAAAAGAGCAGTGACCACCAAGGGGCGGGGGATGGAAGAAGAGAGGGAGCAATGAATAGACACAGCACAGAGGTTTTTAGGACAAATGTAGGTGCCCTAATTATAGCTGCATGCTATTCCAGAACTGTGCAAATTCATAGGCTGTAACAGCCAAGTGTGCACCCTGTGGTAAACCGTGGAGCCTGGGTGATCACAGTGTCCCTGGAGGCTCATCCGGGTAATGAATGCATAGCGCTGGCAGGGGCGTCCACACAGGGGAGCGTGAGGATGTGTGGATGGAGGCACATGAGAAACCTTTGGACCTTCTCAGTGTTGCCCACAACCTACAACTGCTTTGCAAAAATTAAATCCTTAAACAAATCACAAACTGGGTTGTTTCCCCTGAGGGCTATGGGGAGATGTCCCACACTTCTTCCCTGGCCTGGGGGTGCCTCTTGCCACTGCCCTCACATGATGGTGTCACCTTGTCCCTTGACACAGCTTAACTTGTGCACATCGATCTCTGTCTCTATTCTAATTGCCTGTGATTAGAACCCTGGCTTGTGACTTCATTTTAGGTCCATGTTTCCAAATGAAGTTGCCTTCTGAGATACCAGGTGTCTGATGGTCAACATCTTGAGGTTATTTTTTTTTTTTTCTTTTTGGAGGACCCAAGGCATAACAAGTACTGGAAGACTGTAAATCTTTAAGTGATATTTTGTTTAATTCATAAGCAATAAGTGCCAGGTGTGGTGGCTCCTGCCTGTAATCCCAGCACTCGGGAGGCTCAGGCAGGAGGATTGGTATGAGTTCGAGACCAGCCTGGGCTACAAAAGTGAGCTCAAGGCCAGCCTCAACTGCATAGCGAGACCCTGTCTCTAAAAGACAAAAAACAAATAAATAAATAAATAAAGCAATAAGTGGGGTAATGATTTAAGTGCATTTGAAATGCCAGTAGGCTACAGAGCAGAGGACAGTGGGGACAACTGTGCCCTTTCCTGAGTGGTCACTGTGTAAAAACCATTCCTGTGGCAATCACAACTAAATGTCTTGAGCTCTCATCCATCCACCTGGGTGAGATCTGGGTGCTAAGCCAGGCTCCCCCAAGGAAGACAGATGAGAGGCTGTGGCATCAGGACACATCTCGCTTGCATAGGAAGGTAAGGCTCTTCGAGGACAGAGGCCCATGAAAAGTGACATGGATTAAGCAAGGGATACAGAAAACAAAAGACAAAAAATGCTCCATTCATTGGATGTTTTTAGACCCCAGTCTCTTCCTCTACCATCTACCTCCCGCTCCCAAAGAAAGAAAAACAAAAGCCAACAGAAGGACAACAAATGACAGATAAGACATTTCTCCTACACTTATTCTGCATTTAGCAGTCTGTATATGGTTTTAAGATACTTGGTGAGAAAGGAGTTTCAGATCCTTGAACTAGAAAGATCTTCCTGGCTGATTTCCCCTTTCTTGTATGAAAACAATGCCATAACCTAAATCACAGGTAAACACAGAGCCTATTTCCCAGAAAACAATAGTGATAAGGAGATGGTGACAGTCATCACATCCTAAAAACAGTTAACATTCACATAGCACTCACTATATGCCAAGCACCACTGGAAGTACTTCACAAATACTAGTTCATTTTCTCCTGAACCACACTATGAAGGAAGCACTGTTACCTCAATTTACAGCTGAGGGAAATGAAGCAAGAGGTGAACTCGCTGCCCAAGCTCCTGCCTCAGCGTGCATGAGCAGGCTCCTGGTGGCTCTCCTGCTGAACACGAATGTGTTTCATTCCCTGCGTGTGATTTCAAAGCTCTACCCTCCGGACTCAAAGTGGGTGAGTCCGACAGCGCTTGTGTTGTTACATCAGCTCGTGCCTGATGGATGAGCAAGCTTCTCCAGGAGGGACAGGGCTCGAGGGGGTGGACAAAGGCATTCAGGGAGCACGTTTAGCTTCCATGACCCTTTACCTTTACCAGGTACTACATACCACCTCCTGGCCCCGAGAAAGAGGTCATGAGTTCACCTCTTTCCTCAGGAGAAGACCTGGATTCCAATGAACCTAGTAGCTCTTCTAATTGCATCATTTTTGACATCACTTGACTTCGGTGTTCCAATGAAAAGAAAATAAAATTCTATCATTTTGAACTTCTCCATAGCTTACTTTCTCAATCCTGCCCCAGCAAAGTCAGAGAACAAGTACCTGGAAAGAAGCGAGTGAGCTGCATTATATTCAGCTTTCTTGCCTATAAAGGAAGAAAACCAAATGACACCCCTAAGTTCAGGTGTGCTACATCTTAGAGCCAAGACTGCCTACACCTTGGGACCAGTCAGGTGATAACTAAAATGCTATATGCATGAGCCTGTGAAAGACTGGCTGTTCCGAGTTTGAGCTATTGATCCAGACTGTAAAACGAGAACAGTTGTGTCTATGCAGTGTGACTGCAGGGACAGCATGAGACACACCTCCTAGAACCCAGTGAGGGTGGCACAGATGGGCATCACCATTAGAAGAGTTTCCTCATCCTTTTTAAGACATCTGTTTGATCTACACTAAGTCAAGGTTGACTGCTCTTGTACATTCTTGGTCAAAAATCATCATTGTTACTCTTTAAATTTTTTTTATAGCTGACTGTTGATGCCTTACAAATGGCAAACCTACAACTTCAGCAAGTAACGCAGTTTAGCAGGTAGTTGTTCCTCTCTTTCCCAGAAAATGAGACCCGTCTGGAAAACTATAGAGACCCCAGGTGCCAGCCCTATCCGCCTATCCCTGCCTCCCTTGCCTTACAGACACTGAGCAAGGGCACAGTGATGGCAGATCAGGCCAGGGTAGGCTGATGGGGCTGGCATATTTTGTCTCTAGTTTTCAAGGCTGTTTTCCAACTAGGTCTTATTTTAGAGCAAACATTGTGACAGCAGCTCAGCAACCCATGTTCGGGTGGATGAGGAGTCTCCTACCACCTCCCTAACACCCAGAGGTTAGAGATGCCTAAGGGGACTCAAGGGTTCCATGTTTTCTGGTCCGCTTCAGACCTATGGAGTTAACCATAGCACAAACTCTGACATCTTGGAGACTGAAGAAAACCTGACATCACAATGATGGCCTGGCTCTGAGTACAGCTCAGCCAGTGTTCCTGAGCCTGTTTCCTACACTGTGAAATAGAAAGGGAAATAGCAGCCTTCTCATCAGTAGTGTGAAGATCAAGTTAGATCCTGTAGGTGATGAGAGCGCCTTTGCAAAAGGGCTGTGGTCTGCCAGTGCTTTGGTGCATTTGGGTTTCTGAGGTGGCTCCTGAGATGGTTTGTATCTAGTTGGCCCCCCAAAGCCTCATGCAGTCATGGAGCGGAGACTTCTAGAGTTTGAGATTAACTCATGGTCTACTGAGATTATGGATCTTAGTACTGCTGGGACTGTGGGTGTGAGTACTTCCTCCAGCCGTGGGCGGATAGCCTGAGTGTAATAAATGAGAGACAGAGAGACAGACTCACTCTCTCTCTCTCTCTGTTGCCATGGTTGCTGCTGCTCCTCCCTTGGCTCCTCTTGTTCTTTGTCACTGCCATGAACTGATGCCATCTGCCCTGTGCAGCTTGCCTCAGAGCCAGTCAAGTATGAACTGAACCCTCCAGTAACTGTGAGCTGTTAATAATCTTTCCTTCCTTAAATTTGGATGTCCGGTATTTGTCCTAGCAACTAAAGAAGAGTAACTGAGACAGCTCCCAAAACTGCTTAGCTACCAAACATGGGATTAACAAGGACAGCTCAGATGACAGAGAATGTAATGGGGAGATAGCTCACTTCGAAATGGAAGCTCTTCCTGCTGTGCCAATAATGGGTAGGGAAAAAAACACTGGCTTGAATGGGAGTCCATCATAGAAGAGGAAGCGAGCGTAAGCCAGGACCAAGGTCAGGACATGGAAAGGGCGGCTCTGTACACAAGTAGGAAGAAGACAGAGGCCAAGCTCAGCTTCCATTTTGCTCCAAGTTAGAAAAGAAAACAAGGGACACCCCTGAGTGTAGGCCCCTGAGCCAGATCTTAGAACCAAGACCACTGCAGAGCATCTAAGCTCAGCCCTTCAAAGAGTGGGTAAAAGTTTACAAAACACACATTCAACTCCCAGAAGCCTTCAAGTTACCATTTCCTTAACTGCATTTCTTTTGTTGTTCTAACTTTAGTTTATTTATTTAGTACAAGGTATCACTACACAGCTTGGACTTACAGGGTTTCTCCTGTCTCAGCCTCCCCAGTGCTAGGATTACAGGCATGTACCACCATGCTAGGCAAAACACCCTTCAAAAAAGGCATATATGTATCTTTTCTGGTTTGGCTTTAAGAATATTTCTTTTGGTCTTGTTTTCCAAAACCATAATTGTAGCCTCCAAATGGATTCTGTGTACAGTGGAGATTGGATTTTCCCAGCCACCCTTCCCCCTGCCCCATGTCTGTTCCCTTCTTCCCCGTGATGAAATGCACAAGTTGTGGAAGCCGCTCCTGGGCCCTGGGATGGGAGCGGACTGCCACTGCCCATGTCCTAATAAGGGAACAAGCCCGCTCCGGAGGGACGGGGCAGGCAGATGACATATCGCTGATTGAGGAGGATAGGTGTGGCTTGGCAGGTATTTTGCTGGTTTGGCTAACTCCTGACCTAGATTTTTCTCTTCAAGTTCTATAAAACAAGCTGATATACATATATATATGTATGTATCAGCTTCCCCCCCACACACACAACTCTTCAGCTGAGCTTTGGCGATATCATCCTGACACAGTTTGTCCATGATTGGAAAAGACAGGAACTGGGGTTAGATGAGTTTTTCAACATTCAAGCAGTTGTTAAGGTTACAAATGAAAGCCTCTCTGTCGCTTGGTGGTGAAGGTGGCATCAGACTCAGTTAAATTTGGTGGGGGAAGGGACGGAACAAAGAATAGACCTCCAGGTATATTTAAGCAGTGACTTATAAGTTTCAAGGATTTATTTGAACAATGACATTAGCACCCTTTAAAAGGAAAAAGCACCAAATGTGTGGCATTGGGGTCCTAAGAACAAATAGTTGTAGTTTCACTACCACAAATCTTGCCAGTGGCTTCTCCCAGTTTTCTCTGAATGAATGACCATGCTGCCTTTGACCATAACTACATCATTTGCCCCCGACTGTTCTAACTTGCTCCTTTTTTTTTTTTTTTTAATTTTTTTTTTTGCGGGACCAGGGTTTGAACTCATGACCTTGCACTTGCCAGGCAGGCACTTGTGCCACAGAGCTGTCTCTCCTAACTAGCTCCTTATGAATCACTGTTCTCGACCTGGCTGCAGGCTGGACAAGTATGGGGAGCAGCCTGACTCGTATGTATTCCCAGCAGTTTTGGTTTAATTGGTCCGGGGCACTGCACGGGCTTTGCCAGGATATTTAAAACCTCCCTGAGGTGATTTTAATGCAGCCAAGATTAATAACATTGAGATCCGCTGCCCTGAATGCATCCTCTATTGTATCATCCACCTCCGTAAAGCAACTTAGTCTTCCAGGCATTTTGAAACCTTTAAAGAAAATACAATATATGTAAACAAGTTAGACAGGTTTCCTCACAGGTTGGTAGATTCAGTCCAGTTGTTCAAACCCTAACAGTAAGGGAATTGTGCTTTCAACCAAAAGCACATGGGTCCTGTTTAAATGTTATTTCCCATGCATGGAAGGAGAGAAATACTCTGCCAAGCAGTTTACTTATGACTGTTTCAGTCATAAGTAATGAAGTTTCATTTTTAATATTTTCTCTATCTCTGCAAGTTATTGATGATTTCATATTAAATTTAGTTAATAAATGACCCTCCCCTTTGTTTTTATTATTATTTTTAATAAGAAATAACGTTATGATAGTTTCAAAATATGTTAGTAGCACATTTGCAATAATTGACACATTGCGTAGTGTTGTCTTCATAATAGTTACACAGAGCACGGGGTGTAGACATGAAGAATTTTCTGATTGATATTGGTAGGGAAAGAGAAAAAAAAAGAAAGAAAAAGAAAAAAGAAAAAAATTTCTTCTCTTGGAGCTGAGAGGAAGTAGCTGTATACACAGTCCAATGTTCCTTATTTGCATTGGGTTACCAGTGAAACTGGCAATGTTGGAGGTTGTTGATTTTAAGTCTCTTACAGGTCATTGTACTAATCTAGCTCTGTGTTTTATGCCGCATAATTAAGGTTTTCTGCTGGGTGGTCAAGGACAAGTTAAAGCAAGAACTGTATAACAGAACATTCATCTTTTGTATCTTCCAAGGTCAAATCCCCTCAGGATTAATTTTGGGACCATGTACAGTACTTTGTAGAACTCTTGTCAATGTCAGCCCTCGGGATGAGTCACAGCCATTGCTTAAACATTTTGCTCTCTGTGAAAGCCTGAGAAAATATTTTTTCTCTAGATGACTCTTCTTAGATACATTATAATTCATTTATCCCTTTCCTCTGAGGTCCCATAATCTCCTTGACCAGAAAATTTGGTACACCACTGACTTATGGGATGTTACAGCACAGGTTGTCTTTTGTCCTGAGTCCTCACTGACCTTGAAGGGCTAGGGCCAAAATGTTTGCTGTCTTTGTAGCCTTTCTTTTTCTCCAATATTTATCCTTCTCAACCCTCCAGCAGAGAAGCTTCGTGATGCTATTACTCTATAACGTAGGTAATTGATCTTAACATCACTATCTTTCTGAATATCAAACACCTTAGACTTAGACTGAAATTGATATTTTCCATCAATCATTAATATACTAATAAATCTCTATAGAATGTGATAAAAGCAGTTACATACTTTATGCAGACCTTTAGAAATCCAAGGATGTACAAAATTATAGCCTGTCAAGCCAGTGACATTTTGCTTAGTCTCTTACTCACAATTAACACCTCTTTTTGTTGTTGTTGTTGTTGTTAGTCAACCATTTACTTCAGAGAGAGTATAGCAGCAACTGAGTTTACATTAGAAGCACTACACCTCTAACAGACCAGAATGACAGGCATCCCAAGCATATTTTTAGCATTGCTCATTAGTATCATTAGTATGAAAAATATTTTAAAGGTTCTTAGGACCAATATCTGATTGATCCTGTGTACATAAGTGCATGGCTTTGTTCCTGCTATGCTTCCTCTCTTTTCTGCTTCCAGTCACTTCATTGTTTAATCCTTAAGTCTTTGATTGCCATTCAGCTGTGTTATGCCCTTCCATTTTTATTTCTTCTTTAGAGTTCTTACACTAGGGAGACTATACGATATTTCCACATGTAGGTCTGGTTTATTTCACTTATGAGTATATGTTCAATGTACATCCATTTATATATGAAGTCTTCCAGTTTATCATTCTTTATAGCTGAGTAATAGTCCATTTAATGAAAATACCACATCTTTTGACCCTCCCCTTTGAATGTGTCTTTTAATAATAAGCCAACTAATCATCCTTATATTATAAAATTGCTGTACCTCACATATGATACTATAGGCCGGAAACTGGAAAAAATAAAATTAGGACCACTGATCTTTAAAAACAATAGGGTATGAGTATAGTACTAACATAGTGGGGAGTTTTGAATTTGGAGGAATCATGAATGAGTAAGGCTCATTACTAGGACTAGGAAGAGTCATCGCTCTGGACTTTCTTAGCGAGTATTCCATTACCAAGGAAGAAGGCCATTTGGAAATCCAGGAGATCAAGCTGCCCTGGAGAATCATCCTCAGAACACGGATAGGCGGGCAAAGAGATCTTAGCCAGGGAGAGCGTGTGGAGCAAGCCAGGAAAAGGGCAGAGGAAAACACCCGGTGAAAAACACAAGGAAAGTTACAAGGCAGATGGTGGCAGAGAATGCAAAGAGCAAGGTGTGGCTCAGCTGAAAGCTCCTTGCGAGGTCAGCTGATGGGGCTCCCCCTTACCCATCGTTTCATTCTCTTGATTTGATACCATGATCATCTTCGGCCCAAAAATAAGTGGAAAATTTCAGACATACACAAAAGACAGAAAATGTTTTCTTGAAACTTACAAAGAAGTCCAAGGGGCCGAGGAGATAGCTCAGAGGCAAAAGTGTCTGTCTGGTAAGTGCAAGGCCCTGAGTTCGATCCCCAGTTCCGCAAAAAAAAAAAAAAAAAAAAAAAAAATGGAGAAGAAGAAGTTCAAGCTGGGGAGATAGCTTGGGGTATAAGCACCTGTCTGCCAAGCGCAAGGACCCAAGTTCAATTCTCATTACTGAATGCCAAGCCAGTCCCAGAACCCCAAGAGTGCCGTGCTGGCCACCACGGAAACTGAGTGTGGTGCCACATGCCTGTAATTCCAGTGCTGGAGAGGCTGAGACAGGAGGATCTCTGAGAGTCCAGCTGCATAGCAAGACTCTATACTAAATAAATAAATAAATAATAGTAATAATAATTATTATTATTAAGGTCCAGGGCAAGGAACAGTGTGAACATACAACTCTTACTTTCATGTAAAGGACTTGCCAAAAACCCAGTTGGACTAAAGAAGATACACACCCACCCTGAAATGTGAGACTAGTCATCTTGAATAGTCTACAGATCTTTATGTGACTCTGAAAACATTTAGAATATTTTGAACTTCTTATCTTCATCTGTATACGTAGGTATTTTAAAGCATTTTCCAAATGATCTAAGGCAAGAAAAGGGAATTGAAAAATTTTCCCAACAGCTACAAGGAGAGACCAAAGCAAATGGCAAATGTTTACATTTTTTAAAATGTTACATTAAAAGACACGTTGTGATTAGTTACCCACAAATACCCACCCCTTTATTTTATTTTATTTTACTTTATTTTATATACTTAGGGCAGATTTTACAGAGTCTCACTATGTAGGTCACACTCTTAGTGATCCTCCTGTTTTCAGCCTCCCAAGCGCTGGGTTTGCAGGTGCGTGCCACCACACCCAGTCTCAATCGCCCCAGAGGCAGGGCCAGCATACCACTCGAGGGATTTGAACCCCAGCCACTGTGTCTGTCTAAGCAGGTGCCTTAGCCCACTGAACTATCTGGCCAGCCCTCTTCTTTTTTTCCCCCACTCCCTTATTTTAAACACACCTTTCCCATCATTCTTGCTAATTTCTGGAACAGTTCTGTAAATCTTTCGTGAATATCTTCAGTTGTAGTATGGTAGCTCCTTCAGTGTCCTGAGTTAATTCTGAACGTCCAGTTTTCATGGTTGCAGCACCAGATTTGGTGAGTCAACTAGAATAGGACACACAATAAAATTTTTATTCACCAGAAATTTCCATAAATATTTTAAATCCATTCAAAACGGCAAGGCAGCCCCAAAAAAGACACTCCTGAAAAGGGGCGGGGGCTACGGAGCTGCTTCACAAAGTGGCAAAAGTGTGGGCTGAGTATATTCGAAGGAAGGTGTAACATCTGGAAGTAAACTGTCTTTTACTGAAATATTTTAATTTTCACTTAAAGATACACTGTATTTTATCATGCCTCTTACATGGCTCATAAATTTCAAATAACATTCATGCACTATATTGTTGTAATTGTTTTAATTCATTATTAGTTACTGTTTAAAATTTACGGGGCTATTTATTTATTCATTCATTTATTTATAGTTCCTATTTATTTATTCATTCATTTATTTATTTATTTTTGTACTGAGCATCAAATTCATGACCTCAAACTTGCCAAGCAGTTGCCTTGCCACTGGACTACCTGTCCAGCCTCTAATTTCTAAATTAAACTTTATCAAAAGAAAACAGTATGGTTTGGTGCTTCCTGTGGTTTCTCCAGAATGTCTTAGGACCTGGGACCTTCATATAGAGAACACCTTTGCATAAAAGACCACTTAGCTCTCCAAAGTACAGATCCAGAGAGCACATACCCAGAATCCAAAGTCTTTCTGGGGTTACGGGTACTCACACCCAGATTTAAACTGCCACACAGAGACTATATCATGTTCTGAGATGTGTAGCAATCAAACTGAACTGTCCTTTTCATATTCTGATCAAAGAAGCAAGCCGCAAAATCTGGAAAGATGTAAAACCACCCCCTGCCCCAAGTAAGTTCAGGTATCAAAGTAGGGTAAACTAATGCAAAAACCCATACTCAGAAATCAAATGTTCAAATAACTAGAGGCTCAACATACAGTAGAATTCGTTATTAGGGCCATTTCAGTGACACCTGTTAAATTATAGACTCGCTATGGGCCAAAGCACGTTTGAAAGTATTTCTGGGGCTGGGGAAGATAGCTCCATGGCACATGTGTCTGCCTGGTAAGTGCAAGGTCATGAGTTCGAACCCCAGTCCCACCAAAAAAAGAAAAAGAAAAAAGAAAGTATTTCTAAGGAAAAGGGATAAATCAAATGGACTTAGTTTACCAAAGGCCAGAACCAATGCTAGTCTTGATAGTAAGGAGAGAAAAATATGGAAAAATATAGGAAAGCTTGAAACGAAAATAATGGAGGAGCAGTTACAGAGGGGAAAACGTGAGCCTCAGAGTAGCAGGAAAAGTGAGAGCTTCTCAGCACCTTAGCTGAGCCTCGGCAGGATGGTTAAAAAAAAAAAAGATGAACCAACCGCACGGATGCACAGGCACATGCGCAGAAAGTGCGCACGCGTATTGGGTTGCTTAAGTTCTGCAGCAGCTTTTCACAAGAATGAAATTGACCGGCGATAGCAGGTCTTGCCCCAATGAAATGACCTATTGAATATCTGCTGTACGCAAGGCGCCCTGGGGAGAGGGGCTAAAAGGGTATGAAACATGACTCATGCTTTCAAACAACGTGATACAAGAACAGCAAGAAAGCAATATGTGGAAAATACCTGGAGCAATCAAAGAGATCTCACAGGAGAAATCAAGCCTCATGCAGTTGATTTCCCAAAACCACTGGGAGAGGATCGCATCCCATGCGCTTTGCGGGGCTGACAAGATCACCGTGAGTGACGGTGGGCAGGAGGCAAATGCTTCCTCATAGAAGAAGCAGGATCCAAGAACGCAAGGCAAGAGAACCAAACGAGGATGAAAGACCAAGGAATACGTGTTCCTGTTTGCTGTGTGCCACTGGGGACACGTGTGCTCCCCACCCCTGCAGGGAGGGGCAGCACAGGGCCTTCAGAACACGGTGACTCACCGCCTGCTACTTGCAGTGGGGTCTGGGAACTTAGAAATGGGGAGGCTTATCTCACTCAAACCAAGCCAGTCTTTAGGAAGTGGAAGTACGGGCAGGCTTCCGCCCGAGCTGCAGAGGACGCAATCGCTGTGGCGTACACCCTCGCGAGGACGCAACGGGAGGCCTTGCGCTGTGCCTGTGCCCTCCCTGGGTGCAAGTCCTCGCCTACACGGTTCCTTCCAGTGAAGCAAAGCAAAAGCATGCGTTGCTGGCTTTTGTTTTTTAAAATCCAGCTCCAAAAAAAAAGAAAGTTCGCCGGATCAATGGATCGTGAGATTCTCCACGTGCTCACTCTCAGACGCCTGCCGCCATCTCCACCATCAGTTTTAGAACAACTTCGTTGTCAGACAAAACTCACTGGGTTAAAAAGAAAAAGAAAAAAGAATCGTTTGGAAAATTTCTCCTTCCTCTTGTGATTTTGTGGTTGAGAATGATGTAAACATGTAATCTATCAAGACTCACATTCTTGACATTTCACATTGGAGACGACCTTTTAAATCTATTTTTTTAACTACCAAGTGAAGCATTTTGGTAGAGTTTTGAGCAATTATTAACAAAAAGTCACATTTGTGTACCTTTGAATGAACAACTGATTGACATAAATTTCCTAGGCATATTGTGACGTGGTTGGTGGGGAGATTTCATATTAACATCATGCTTCAACATGCCACACCAATGACGCGTGCCTTCCACTTGTCCACACGCATGTCTTAGGGGCTTTGTGAAAAATCACTAACTACCAAAGTAAGCTGAACATAGAGACAGGCTTCCAGGTGGATATTAAATAAGATTTTTCTAAAATACTTTTATCAACACTGATAATTTAATCATTACAGTTTTGTTTCATTATCATCCTATCCTTTTAAGCTTCCATTTGCATTTTGTAATATCTATCAAAATTTAAATAGTATCACATGTATAAAACTTATAAATAAATATGCATCTAAGCCAGGCGTGGTGGCACACACCTGTAATTCCAGTACTTGGGAGGCTGAGGCAGGAGGATCAGTGCAAGTTTGAGACCAGCCTGGGCTACAAAAGTGAGCTCAAGGCCAGCCTGAGCTGCATAGTGAGACCCTGTCTCAAAAAGACAAAAAAAAAAATGCATCTAGTAGTACATACAGCTGTACACATGGATATTAGTGGCACGCACTCCATTTTCCAGTTGGTAAGAGCACGCTATTAAAAGTTGTCTTAAAACCATTGGCTTTGATCAGGCCACAGAGGAATTTTTCAAAAATGGCAAAATTTGTGCACTGGGCAAGTGCTCTACTAGTAGCTCAGCTCTTCCCCTAGAGTAGAAAACAATCACAGACAGTATGAAAATGATTGCATCCCAGAGCCATCTTATTTGCGCAGACAGGGGGCAGGCTGGCCAGTCTCTGGCTGAGATGACAGAGGCCCTTCCTTTTAGTTTGCCGACCACCCTAAGAAAGCTCCTGTGTGAGAAAGAAGATGCTAAAGACCTGGCCAGTCTTTGTTTTCTGATTCCTCTCCTAAGACCCTTCGTCTCTCAGGCCTGGGCTACCAGGGATCAATTGATCATGGGGCTTGAACGAATGAAGAAGCATCTCCAAAATGGCTTTGGCTTGTCTTCATCTGTGATCCTAAGATCAAATGAACTTGTCACAGGATGGGTGATCTCAGCTGAGGGTTCCATTTAAAAGCAGAAGTGGAAGCCCTAGTTTTTAACTCCGTATGTGAAATGGCATGCAGGAGGGTGGAGGAGGCAGCAAGAAGGGAAAGGGTGACAATTCTATTCTGAAAGATGAAAGCCCTAGACTGACTGCTGCCGAGAAATCCTCCACAGTGCTACTGTTCTAAGTGACTGCAGGATTTGCTGGGCTGAAGTCTCCTCTTGCAGCTAGGATTTATGGAGCCCTTGATACTGTGTAGCTGGCCCTAATTTCTTTTCTTTCTTGAGGAACGCTACAGAGTGAGACGAACCATCTGTAGTGGAGACGAGAACCAGAGACTCCCTCATTTCTCCTGCCTCTTAGGTCTCCTCCTTTCCACAGGGCCATCTGTGGCTTTAGGAAGAGCCTCTGTCCTTAAGCTTTGTAAAATGGTTGGTCTGCTCTGCCCTAGTGTAAGCAGCTCTGTTTCTGCTTGCACCACGCACAATTAGAGCTCCGTGAATGCCCCTCCTGCCTCTAAGCCGCAGCCAGAATGAGTAGTTTGCTTTTCTGCGTCCATGTTTCCTGACTGTGCAGTCTTGCCATTTGAGCTGTGTATGGAGATCAAACCTCTTCGCCCCTTCCCTACAAATGCTACCCATGCTAAAAAGGGCAGCCTCAAATGTCCCCTCCTACACAAAGCCTTCTCTGATCCCTTAGCTGATTTTCTTCCTTCTTTAAACTTTAAATTGTCTGTAAGTCTCCCGTAATTTTTACCACATTTAGGCTATCATTATATCTTTATACTGGTGTTGGATTCCCTGCCAGTTTATAAGCTCCTTGCCTGGGATTTATTCATTTTGGCTTGTGCCTCAATGGCTTAAACAGAGCAAATTATGTATCAATGTCTGATGAATGGGTGCGCTGGTGCCACCTCCCTAGGCGTCAGCTGCCTTTGAGAGTACCAAACCTGACCAGGCAGCATCTCCCTGCTAAGTCACGACTCTGCTCTGATCTCTGCCACCTCACCCACTCCTCTTTGGTATCCAGGGCAGCGGACTGTCCTCTGTCCCTCCCAGGGCTCACACGCTGAGGTCCCACCTGACCCTCCTGAGCAATCCCTTTTCCAAGATGAGGCTCCACGTGGATCAGTGGCTTGGTCTGAGAGAGACATGTACACAAGATTAGAAACCCATGAGCTCAGGCTACATTATGAGTGTTTGCTTATAACGAGAACACACATTACAGTCTCCTGCAGGCTGAAGCAGTTCCTTCTGTGTCGGGTAATGGTTTTAAAGGATTCACAATTGCATTAGCCACCACTAAGAAGAGAGCAGTGCTGTCTCTGATAATCTATGGTTGCGCAGAAATGTATTAATCCAGAGTGGATAACATCAAGTCCTATGCGTGCTCTCCAAGAACATCTCCCTGATAGCCATGTTGCCTCTGGGAGACCTATATTTCTGATTTGAAAGCTTTTGGTGGTCTCTAATTTAGTCAGTATGCTTTGAATGATGGGTTATTTAATTCTGCTACTTTATCTGTTAAAATGTTTGCATTTTAGAGGGATCCTCTACTTTCTCTGTGTTTTTAAACATGGAGATGGGTTTTATTCAGCTTGGTTTGTACAGGCTCTTTTTTTTTTTTTTTAACAAATCATAGTGGGCATCTGCTTTTCTCCATCTAGCCTGGGCAGATCCTGTCTTAGGTAAGATTTCCCCTGGCAGGATGTGGACCCCTTAAGAGCAGAGAAGACTCCTTCACTTCCTTTCTCAACAGTAGGGAGGCTGGACCAGTGAGCCGTGGTTGGCTGCCAAGTCCCCTGCAAGAAATAGCATTCTTTCCAAAGGCCCAAACATGCAGGATGTGTCCCTTCATTTTCCATTTCCTGTCTCCAGTCAAGGTCTAGCCTTCACTTGTAAACAAAGCTGTGCACTTCTCGCACGTGGAGGGTAGACAGTGGAACTAGGTGAGCTCGTGGAATTCCTCCAGGGTCGGAGGTAGCAAGCCCCCGAAATGTGCTTGCTTGTCAGCGCGCTAGTCACTTCCTTTGCCAGCAGCGCTGGCCCCAGTGTCCCATCTGTCAGCCCGTTAGAGCTTTCAGTCTCTGAAGAAGAGATCAAGGACTCAGGGGATAAAGCCAGGGGAGGCTGTGCCACCAGAATGGAGGAAGCTGGGAAAGCAGGAAAGGAACAGTCTATCTTTTTCCAATTAAGAAAAATGAGAATGGAAGCAGAAAAGCTCCAGAGGGCACTTGTCGGGGAGGGAAGAATCATAAAAGCCTGTTACCAAAATCCATTAGTCATAAATTTCCCCACATGTAAGCACTGCCTATGTGGAGAGGATGCTGAGAATCCACTCAGCCGACACAGGATATGTGACTTGTCTTGGCCATGCCCACAGGCTCTGAGCCTTTCCGTCAGCGTGGCTGCGTGAGCACTTTCCCTGACGGGGATTCCCTTTAATTAGTCACAGGTTTAGAGTCTCCACCTACAGACATCTTGTTTTCATTTTTCCAGTTATGTTATTTCCTTGGTCAGATGTTTACCAATGTGATAGTGGTATGATAATTTGAAGCTCAAATTCTGTAGTGATACTGACTTTCATCCTGCATCACACAATTATTTCAGATTTGGCGCCAAGGCCGAAGCATTATTTTATTTTATTGAAACAGGGTCTATGTAAATGGCTAAAATGTCCAGGGTCAGCTCAGTTTTGCTGCTCTTACCTCATCCTCCCGGAGGGCTGGGATTACAGGGATTGCCACTACTCCCGTCTTAAAACCAAAGCTTTTAGACCACTGGAAGCATAAAATATCCACGAGTTTGTAATCTTGGGAAGTAGAATGGAAATCTGAAATGAGAACGAGAATGGAAATATATAAACTCGAAGTCGAGAATGGAGTCTTGAGGATGAATTTGTCATTTGAGGATGAGAATGGACGTTTCTGTTTCTAGGAGGCTGCGTTCGATCACCAGACACAGGTGCATCCAATCCGCTGGTGGAGTGGGGGACCCTCCCAGCACCCTTCTGCGTGCGGAGCAAACGTCAATCAGTTGAACGTTCAGGTCTAGACCTTTATGCAAGAGAAAGAGCTGACAAAACAATACTGCCAGCCCTTGGCCCCTGGATCTAACTTACTTTCGTATATTTTTTAAAAATTGACTGAACCAAATGTTCATTACCCATATATTGTATGTACTAGAGCAGAATTGTTCTGTAATAGATATGGCAGCCATAAGACATCCTCAATTAGATTTTACACTTGTTTAAAAAAAATTTTTTTTTAATGTATTTGGTACAAGGTCCTACTGTGCAACTCCAACTTGTACTGATCCTCTTGTTTTCAGTCTTCCCAGGGCAGGGCTTAGAGACATGCACAATCACCATGCCTGGGGACAGGGCCAGCGTGACATGGGGCACCGGAGATCAAACCCTGGTTCCTGCATTTGTTCAAGCAGGTGCTTAGTCCACTGAGCTATCTCACCAGCCCTTGAAAATGTTTTTAAACACCCATGATCATTAAAATTCATGTTTTCACATTTAATGTATTCATATTTATTTGGAATGCTTATTCCTTATTTAAGATTCTTACTAGACACTGAATGGTTGGCATAGTAAAAAAGATAGTATCTATGTAAAGAGAGAGAGTAAGTGGGCTCATTGCATTAGCCACATTTAAACTAGCTGAATCTTTACTAAAATAGAAATTGAGAGAGGTGTTTGGGCAATTTTATCTTAATTAGCTTCCTAACCTCTTTAATATATCTCTTCTTCCTACAAAATCATTTCAACCAAAATTTCACTGAAGCAACCAAGTGAACAACATATACCTTCTCTACCATCACTCTTTCTATACCTGTTCTTGAAAAAAGATTTAAAAATTGAATGCCATGTATGCTAGTGTATATCTGTTATCTCTGCACTCAAGAGGCTGAGGGGGGAGGACTGCCCCAGGTTCAGGGCCCACATGAGTTGAAGGCCAGCCTGAACCACATAGTGAGCCCCTGTCTCAAGTAGGTAGACAGACAGACAGATAGACAGATATAGATATTAAAAAGTGGATATTTGTATCTCCTCAAGTTTATTGTTTTTAATAGAGTGGGATATAAAAGATAGTACAAATTCCACCCTATTTGTGACAAAATGGATAGATTTTAAAAAGAAAAAAAATCTATACAAAGGCTGTAGATATAGCACAGTGGTTGAATAGTTACTTAGAATGCTCAGGACCTAGGTTTGATTTACAGCACTACAGAAAAGTAAATCACAAAGAAATGTGACAACATTCATAATAAGGAATTAAATCTAGATTGTCTTAAATTTATGTCTACTGAATAGCACAAACCATTATGAACTTAAAAAAAAAGTGCTACCAATCAAAAAAGAAGTTAAACATTTATTTCATCCTAACTATAATTTGAAGAATGTTTGGAAAACCTTGTACCTCATCTATTATTGTAGACTATAGGTATTCTTATAACATTGATGAATCTCAGAAATATAATACTGTAGAAAAAATGCTAATCACAGATCTCACGTATACATTTCTATTATATAAAATTTTTAAAAAACAAAAGCTTAACGAACTATGTTATTCAGAGATACATACCATGGTGATAAAACTGCAAATAAAAAGCAAGATAAATATTAAAATCTCCCACAAGAAGTTAGTAATTATGTGGAAGTGATTAAAATGCCATATACAATCCCAAAAATGTTGGTGCTATTAATCATGGGTAGTGGGAATGTATTTGTGTTATTATTATGCTTTAAAGTGGTTGTATACTATCTAAGTATATGTAGGTACAATATAATTAATGATAAAAGTTTTTTATTTAAAATAATGAATCCAAACAATTAGAATCTGTTATTCTTTAAATTTCTGGTGGATCTGTTTGCTCCTCAGATAAGACCATACTAGAACATACTAGAATCTCCTGTAACTCAGATTCAGAATCAAAACTCTTAGTCCCTTTTTCTCCGTGATCAATCAGATCTGATACATTGGCTGAACAAGATGTCGTGGCCATAATGGTGGTAGTAACTAGCTTATCTCAGAAGACACAAGAAGATGTTTCTCACTGCCTCATGCTCTGAAGCCCATTTGCCCCATCACATTCTGTGTTTAAGAACCTGTGTGATTATGGGATGTCCTGGCTGTGTAAAGGAAATGATGGGCTGGCAGCCATAGTTCATGAGATCATGAACAATGTTAAAATTTACAAGCATGTCATGTTTTATTATTGAGATACCAAATGTGTGTTCAGCGCACAAATGCAGTGACTCAAATGTACTTATGCATGAGTGAGACTGGTGGAGAGGGAGGGCAAACAAATGAAATGAAAGAAACATATATCTCCTCCTGGGTAATTTTCTTTGAAATAACATGTCTTTGTGTATCTTCACCCCAGTAAAGGGCACAGCAATGATCTCTAACATGACATGATACATTTTTACCTTCCCTCTCACACACACACACAAACACAAAAATGTCCTCTAAATCCAGGAGTGTTTCTTTCATTATTGGCTATTAATGAATTGTTAAACATATTGTGTATTGTTTGTTTGCTTGCTTGGTATTTTTTTTTTCTGTCTTTTTGAGACAGGGTCTCGCTGTACAGTTCAGGCTAGCCTTGAGCTCAGTTTTGTAGCCCAGGCTGGTCTCGAACTCTCACCAATCCTCCCGCCTCAGCCTCCCGAGTGCTGGGATTACAGGCGTGCGCCACCATGCCTGGCTTGCTTGGTACTTTTAAGGACTTCAGTGAAAAACTTCTCAGTTGGACTCTGTGCATTAGCTGAAACTACAACATTTTGCAGGAATCACCAATAAATAAAATCATACTTAAGAGCCTGGAATGTATCTATAAACTTACTTTAATTTTCAAATACAATGTAAGCCTACTTGGCAAATATGACTCACTTCAGGAGCTCTGGATTTTTCCTCCTGATGACAGCATGGCCTGAATTTTGCTAAGAGTATTTGAGAAGTTTAGGGTTGACTGACTGTGTTTAAAAAATCTGCTTGCATTTCACATTAGGAAAGAAAATGCCTGGGGGGTATGGTATATGAAAAAGGATAATGAAAGTATGTATGAATCATTTTTGCGTACACATAGTTGATGGACATATTTTCAGCACACATGAGGTTTTGTCTTTAAATTGGATTCCATATTAAGATAAGTGGTGTTGGTAGTGGAAAGAGTTAATAATGATGGCAAATGAAGAAGAGGATGAGAAGGAGGAGGAGGAAGAAGAGGAACAGGAGGAAGGGGAGGAGGAGAAGGGGAAGAAGGAAGAGGAGGAGAAGGGGAAGAAGAAGAAGAAGAAGGAGGAGGAGGAGGAGGAGAAGAAGAAGAAGAGGAGGAGGAGGAAGAGGAAGAGGAGGAGGAGGAGGAGGAAGAGGAGGAGGAGGAGGAGGAGGAGGAGGAAGAAGAAGTTCCTATTCTTCCTAGATGTGCCTTGCATCTGAAGTAGAAGCTGTCCCTAGTTCCAGTAAGATGGTGCTATGATTCATTGTCTTGATTATCAGCTGAAAATCTCCTTAAACCAACGTCATTTTCTCAAATGACTGGTTGTGTGAAAATGGAAGTACAGAAGTGCACAGTTATGGGTGCTGACCTTGGGATCCAGCCAACAGTCTACTGGCCTGTAAGTGGTTATGCATTGTGGACGTGGGTAGGATTCATTCTTTTAGATGGTAAATGTTTTCAGTGTGTTGGAATTTTAGGTGCAACATTCTTCTTGGAAGTACAGAACTTAGAACTATGGCAGATGCAATTAGGGAAAATAGGCTTAGAAACTTTGATCTGAGAGTGGTATTTTATAATGGGACCTCAACATAGCTTGAGCCTCTTCTTTTCTCTGAAGTTTTTCTCAATGCATCTGTGAGCTTGATCCTGTACCTATATGCACTTAGCAACCAGAGGAAATATTGAGAACCCAAAAGGGTTTGAGACCAACAATTCAGATTCTGGTCAGTGGCATTGTTATAAGCTATTACAATTGGGTAGTGGTTCTCCATCAGTAAACTTTTCGTAAGAGATTGCCAAATTCTTGTTCCTATCAAGTATATTTCTGTGTCTAATAAATAACTGCTGTGTATAAGAAGCATTCATTTTTCATAAGACAGCGTGAGCCCACCAAAAAAGCATTCATTTTTAAATATGTATAGTTATGATGTTTTATAAAATGTAGGTTCTTTTCATGGGTTGTGGAATTTATATTTGATGCATGCTTTATTAATAGGTAACAAAACTAGAAGCAGTGTATGCTATCTTAATTTTTTCTTAGCATTTTAACTTTTTTTTTTTTTTTTTTTTTTTGAGACAGGGTCTCGCTATGCAGTTGAGGCTGGCCTTGAGCTCACTTTTGTAGCCCAGGCTGGTCTCGAACTCACACCGATCCTCCTGCCTCAGCCTCCCGAGTGCTGGGATTACAGGCGTGCGCCACCACGCCCGGCTTCTTAGCATTTTAAAAGGCTACTCATGCTTATAATGTTAGAATCCACTACTATATAGCATATAGAAGATTAAATCTTTTTTCTAAGCCTATCATTAGTGATGGATTCTCTTAATATGTGTTGATCTAACTAGGCTATTTGAAATGACAGGCTGTAGGTATGTAAATTGGAAAAGCTACAGGACTTGAAGAGAATTTTTACAGAATCTTTTTACAGTGAACACAGCCCTTCTTACTTCTCCCTATTATATGCAATAGCAGAAAAAAAACACAGAGCCCAAAATGTCTATCCATCAAAGAGTGGTTAATAAACTATGAATTCCTATTTGTAGGTGGCAAAAATAAGCTTAGCAAACTGATTTTTGATGAGTCATGAAACATAGTACTGCATTTTCAAAATTTCAAAATGGTCGTTCTATCATACATATTGTATATGTACAATATACATACATACATATGTATATATACATATATACAATATATATATATACATGTATATATATATTGTATGTACATATATATATATATTGCCAAGATTGCAAGCCCAACCTTAATGTAGCTATTTAGTTATCAATTAACTACTCAAAGCAGTCCTGTGACTATCATAAAATAATTAAATGTATATTTGCTACAGGCCGTACTATATTTACTTTTCTGTCTCTCTGGGTAATTAATGCTCCTAAACACATAAAATCAGTCCCATAAGGGCTGGCCAGATAGCTCAGCAAATTAAAGCACCTGCTTAGGCAGATGCAGAGGCCAAGACTGAATCCTTGGTGTGCTGTACCAGTCCTGCCCTGGGAACACACTGAGACTGCAAACGACACTGGGCATGGTAAGGCGCACCTGTAATCCCAGCACTTGGGAGGCTGAAAAAACAGGAAAGATCTCTGTGAGTCTGATCTGTAGATCCCGTGCTACATACATTTTTAAAAATAAAATAAAATCAGCCACTTTGTCCAATAAAAATGGTTATTATTTTTATGCAATTTTTTAAACAGAATTTCCTGTTATGAGATGTTGCCCTGTTAAGAAAACGCTATCATCACTCCTTTACTCAAAAACCAGGAAGAGCATGTTCTGTAGTCCTAGATCAGAAAATTAGCAGGATGGGGGAAAAGACAAAAATGAAAGGAAGCAAGGACAGCTTCTAAAAACTATGAGAAACAGGCAATAAGAGTATCATAAGAATTTTGCCAGTGTTGGGGCCCGGTGGGATGGCTCAGTGGTTTGAAGCGCCTGCTTGGGAAAGCTTGGGCGGCTTCAGGGACCGCGGTTCGATCCCCGGCACCACATGCTGCGCCGGCCCTGCCCTTGGGGCGGGCTGAGCCAGCCATAAGAATGAGTGAATGGACAAATAAAGGTTCTGAAACAAGAAAATAAAGAATTAAAAAAAAAAAAAAAAAAAAGGAATTTTGCCAGTGTGGCACAAGCCAGGAGAAATACAGTGCTTGATGGGGAATATGGGACAAGGGGCGCTCAGGCAGGAGGACAGCTGATGTATGGCTGAAGAAGCCCCCGCGAGGTCTTTCATCTGGAGTACATTTAGACCTCACTCACCCCAATGTAAAGGCTCTGACTCCTCAGTGATTTTCTTATTTTCAGGCCTGCAATCCTTTTATTTATTTGAATTTTATGTCTAGAAGGCCTAGAATATAACATGGTCATCCTGTTAGCTGACTCTACTAAGACAGCAGAGCTCTGGTGTTAAGGGTCTAAGTAGTTGCTGCTAAGGCCACAGCAATAAGCAAGGGTTCTCCTATTGCACAGATCGGATTTTTCATAGCACATAACACAAAAAGCCCTTAATTAAGCAATAGTTCTGGGAATGGAAGAAGAGACAGTCCTCTCTACTGCTTTGTATCATTACGCAAATTACGTAATGGTAACGGACTCCGTTACCATTAGAGATGGTTCATGCTTAGCTGCAGGTGAATACACGCATGCATGAGCACACGCACACAGTGGATGCTCTTTCTCCCAAATATCCAACCAGCCATGGTGCTGCCCGCAACAGGGACCTTCCTACCTAAAGGTGGATCTGCCCTTTTGAGTGTGTGTGGCACCAGATAAACAGAGGTGAGAGAGCTAGACAATTCTCCATCGTAATTCCTCTTAGGAGCAGCATGAAAGGAAGTTCATGGAGTCTGGTCAAATGTCTCATTTAGTAGACAGTTGCTTAGTAAGTTATTTGAGGGTTGCAAGAATTTAAAAAAGACAGACGACAATGGTGTGTGTTTGATTAAGACTATTTAAAACAACTCATCTGTCTTAGATGATTCAGAGGAATTCCGACGTCCTACACAGGCTTCTGCATCATCTGGAAACATCTGTTGTACTGTAGGATACATACAAACTAGTTAATACTAGCATCTTCTGAATTTTCATGAAAGGAAGCATGGGATTGTTCGGTTTTCATTGCAATCCAGTGGTTGGTTAGGTATGATTTTTACTAGTCAGCAGCATTTCAAATACACTTACGTTGGTTTGTGGAAAATCAGAAATGTTATGTCTTTGCCTTTAACTACAACATAATGCAAAGCTTATAGTATCATTTGGACATATTCAAGGCCCTGTTTATTTGTCTGTCTTTTTGGACAGATTCTTCTTATGGTGAATTAGCACTTCTATGTATTGCTAGTGCTGAATGTCTTTCTCTAGGGTAGTTTATCAATGCCTATTAACAGCCTTCAAAATATTAATAAATTCAAGCAATAGATTCTAATTACCATGTGTGTATGTATACCTAAAATACTGTTTCTATTGACATTATATTTTGTTAATATTTTTAAAAATAAGGTAAATTTTTAAATTATTTATGGACAGATCATGATCCCACTTTATAAAATATAAATATCTATGAACATGTAGAGAAAGGTCCTACAGGATATGTCATATATTCATCATATTCATATCTGGATGGTAGGAGTCAGGAGGGATGACACGTTACTTTTTGCCACCATGCCCAGTTTCACCCTTTCGGCATACCCTGGGACCCAGGCCTGCAAGAGGATCAAACCCGGCTGTGCTCTGCCTAAGCAGATGTTTTAGTCCACTGAGCTATCTGGCCGGCCCTTTCAATTTTTAAACAAAAAAGTAATAAACCTGAAGAATAAGGTGCTTTGGGAAATGCCTAAGAGCTCAGGAGGTGTGGTTTGCTTCACATGCTATGGATTAAAGTAGAGTTTCCCTTTAGAGAAACACACATCAAGCCATTGGCATAGACAGTTTCACTCATGAAGTGTTAAGTCAACTGTTAACGCTCTTGAAGTGGCAACAAGGCAGGTCACCATTAGCCCTTTTTAAATACTGTTCATAATGTTGTAGACAGTCTTTACATCTTCTTTTCTTGGTATTAACAAAAGAGCTTTACAAATTTGTCTCTGGAGCTGTGTATCTTAGGAAAAGTCCTTTCAGGGGAGAGACTGTCAATAAACTTTAAGCTACAATAAGTGAGAAGAGACAGCGAACAGGATCCAGTTGTTGAAGTCACTCCGCTGATGAGAAATCTAAGAGGAAAAAAGCTTAAGTATCCCCTGGCTGAATTGGCCAATCTAGTCCAGGTCAGAGGCAACAGCTAGCAACACCCAGCCCCAAGGCTCACTGGGAGTGTGGAAGGGGAAAAGTACAAAATCTCAGTTTTTCAAATACACTGAGAAATGAGATTTTAAAATAAGATTCCTGTAAGAGAAAGGAGTGTTGCTTTGACAGACGGATATCCCACTTGGAGATTTTGTGTCTCTGCTTGTCCTAAATGAAAGGTCCCAACTAATAGCTGTGACCTCAGAGCTGACCCAGAGAGATAAAAGAACACATTAAGACTTTCTGTTTGATTAGCGTGGGAAACAGTCATGAGGACCTGCTCCTTCTGCCATGCTGAAAGTTGTCTGCTGATTAATAAGCAAAAAGACTGCTAAGCCAAAACTCTGGAGGTGGGAGCCAAACCACTGGGGAGAGCTGTTAACTGTAAGCTATGGTGTGATTAGGAAGGAACATTTGAGTCGTGTCATAATGTCACCTCACAGTGAGTCTAATATTGAGCTCATCTTGCCTTGCAATGCAGACTTTCCTGTTAACAACCAAATATTGCAGTTTAGAAACCTTCAGCATGACATATTCATATATCTTTCCATTATCGGACACAGACAAGGAAGATTATCTCTGCATAATCAAGGGCTGCACGTTCCTGAGTAATAAACTCTGAATGCCAAGTTTTCTTTTCTTCTTTTTTTAAAAAAGAAAATCTTTTTAATTAATTTATTTATTTGGCACAGGGTCTTGCTACACAGGTACAACTTGTAGTGATCCTCCTGTCTCAGCCTCTCTAGCACTGGGATTACAGACATGCACCACCCTGCCCAGTTTGGGGTTCTGGAGCTAGCACAACGTACACCAGGCATCAAACCTGGGTCCTTGCACTTGCCAGGCAGGTGCTCAGACTGCTGAGCTCTCTCTCTCCAGCCCTGGAAACCAAGTTTTCTAAGTCCTGATGTAGTTATTCATTAACTCCTCCACACTGCTTTTCTCTCCAAAGTTTGTGGAAAATTACCAGTCCATTTTATAGAATGACTAAATGATGCTTTGTTTATATTGGCATCTGAGGACTGCACACAAGCAGATTTTAGTAATATGAAGTCAGATTTTCTGAAGTAGCAAAGAGCAAGCTGACCTCTAAATTTTTTAATCTTGTGGGTTTTTTTTTTGTTTGTTTTTTGTTTTTTTTTTTTTTTTGGAACTTACGTAGGTGAAAACATTTGGAGCGTTTTTATTATGAAAATCAAAGGATGACATAAATGAAATAAAGTCCTAGAACCA
This sequence comes from Myocastor coypus, assembly GCA_004027025.1. Lineage (NCBI taxonomy): Eukaryota > Metazoa > Chordata > Mammalia > Rodentia > Myocastoridae > Myocastor > Myocastor coypus. Next base: position 68,756 of record PVJA010006249.1, read on the forward strand.
AACCTAAGAATGCGCAGTTTGCAAATTTAACACAAGAATGCCATCATGGGTCATACGAAGGACTGGTTGTCAGCGTCAGTTGTTGGTTCTGATGTTCGGTTGTCTCAGTTGGAAAGTAATTTGGGTTTCATAGTTTTGTAAAAATTATCCACATATTCCACACACCTACCACACAATGATGTACCTTCTGTTAACAACCTGTGTTATACACTTTAAAGTTTGCTAAGAGAATAGTAGATCTCATGTGAAGTATTCGCATCATAATTTTAAAAAGGATTATTAATATGAAACATTCACATATCTGGATTTCTATTTGCAAGTTTGTATGTAAGATTAGGAAAAAAAAAAAAAAAACAGTTGAATTTTGTAGAGCAAAAAGCAGGTCCTTGCAAGGCAGCCTCATCCCCACCCCTTGCCGCCCAGGCCCCCCTCCACCAGCCTGCCCTAGGCCAGCAGTTCTCCCCAACCCTCCAGGTATTCTGTATCTGGCCAGAAGCAGCAGAGCGAGCCACACAGGCTATTTCCTTTTGACTTTGGCCATCTGTTTTTCCACAGCCTCAGTTCTTTACTTGGAAATAAGTATTAGGGGAAATGTTTCTAGGATAGAAATACTGATTGTATATTTTCCCCAAGTAGGCATTTGCCTCAGATGAAAGTATAAAAAACAAAGAAAGGATACTCGAGCATACCCCTCTGTGGCTCTCCTATATCTACGTCAGCCTTTGGGGTTCGAGCTAAATACATCTGCAGTGGTTGCTGTGCCTAGTGTGTAGGTGACAGGATACCAAAGGCTGTTTTAGGGGACACTCCACATGTTTAGGGCTGCCCCCTCTTCACAAGGTACTGACTTTACCAGTGACTTGTTTCGTTTGCTTTGAGGTCGTTTTTGCTTGTGTTTGGTACCAGGAATTGAACTCAGGACCTTGTGCTCACAAGGCAGGCACTGTGCCACTGAGCTGTATCTGGGCCAACCCACTGACTTTGAAGTGCCTAGTAATTGTCACTAACATCCCCTATCACCACGGGGAAAACAAAATCCAACCAAAGATATCCTGCTGTTGATTTTAATAAGCCACTTGGGTTTACTAATAACAAATTCTTGACTTGGTAGCATAGCTTGATTCTTTTCTGGTCTTTGTGACATCGCCTGCACAAATAATTCACACAACTTATTACATTTTTAAGCAATATTTTTGTCATTGAAGTTTAATAAGTTTGCATTTGTGCTTCTAAGTCTTGCATGTGGTAATCGGCTTAGCAAAGATATCTAAATGTGTTCACCCAGAGTCTCCAAACACACAGCCTCTTTTTGTGTACATTGTATAGCTTCAGCCATTTGATCACCATAAATTACCCTCTGCGGTTACTGGATTTGTACTCAGAAGTTTGAAATCTCGTCAAGTGGGCCTCTAGACATGGGCCATCTTGCTAGCACTCTGTGGTTCATTAATAGCCAAGTTCAGAGAAGGGAGCAGAGGTCACTGCCAAGAAGTTGGTGCAGGCGGTTGGCTGCGGTGCTCAGGGTGTGTCTTTGCTGTGTTGCAGAATCGCCTATCAGAGAAACGATGATGATGAGGAAGAAGCAGCCCGAGAGCGGCGCCGCCGAGCCCGGCAGGAAAGGCTGCGGCAGAAGCAAGAGGAGGAATCCTTGGGCCAGGTGACGGAGCAGCTGGAGGCCCATACCCAGAACAGGTACCATGCTCTTCATAGCGGGCAGCCTCCCCATCGCATGGAATTTGTCAGTCAAAGCCTTCCTGTCCAACCCAACCCTGCCCTGTATCATTGATCTTACTGGTTCCTTTGTGACCACTTGAGGCAGCAGATCAGATTGGAGGACTGAGCTGATGTGGACCTTAGGTACCACTGTACCCTACCCAGAAATGCAAACTAAAAATCTTGTCCCTCAGGGGGAAGTAGCTCAGAATTGGGGAGCGTAGCAAACAGGACCCAGGCATGATCTCTGGGCTTTGTCTGAATCCCAATATCCCCTTTCACTAAATAGAAATAAAAGCTGTATTTTCCTTCATCGAAGGATATTAAGTAATTCTGAAATTATGTGACTGGGCACATACAAAGCATAAGGCCTTCCACACGGCCACCGCTCAGTAAGTGTCACTGTGGTAAGAGCCTGACAGAGGACAACAGCATTGGGTGACTTCGTATTTTTAAGCTGAAAGATGAGGAACAGAAAAAAAGAACAGTTTTTAAATGACATTCCGAGGCTTTTCCTGACTCCCAGTTATTAGTGGGGAGTCAGTAATGGGAGTGAATAATATAAAAACTGGCCTATAGCTTTCTCCTGTTGGTCTTGCTTCTACTTGTGTTTTTCTTCTACTTTCACATTTTGTAGTCAGCTATTTCATGAGGTTAATTGAATTTAAGATTCCTTTTTCAGGAAAGCTTATTTAAAGCACCTTTTTTAATTTTTATTTTATTTTATTTTATTTTTCTTGTTTCAGAACCTTTATTTGTTTATTCACTCATTTTTAAAGCCAGCCCAGCGCACCCTGAGGGCAGGGCTGGCGCAGCATATGGTTCCGGGGATCGAACCGTGGTCCCTGCAGCCACCTAAGCTTTCCTAAGCAGGCGCTTTAGACCACTGAGCCATCCTGTCAGGCCCAGGAAAGCTTGTTTAGGTCTGTTGAATATGTGACTTATCTCTGATATATTAATTGGCTACAACATGTCAGCTTCTGAGATAGCTCAAAGGAATAAGCACTTGCCTGGCAAGCACAAGATCCTGAGCCCAATCGCTGGGTACTACAAAAAAGAACTGAATTCTTATAAAAAAAAAACTACTTCGCCTTACAGCTCTATAGCTATAATTAGCCTGTAATATTTGATGATTGTTGCCATGATTTATAAAACACTAAAGAGAAATTTAATGGAATCTGCTATCACCCTGGAATTTTTGTGTAATTTTCTAAAAATGATTACAATTCAGTTGATCACAGAGCCTTGTGTGTATACTTTTCCCGTTAAATTCTAAATTCTTTGTCTTTCCATAGACATTTAATCCTTAGATGGCTAATTCATGGCAACAATATTCTGTAGCAATGGCCAAAGCTGAGAAGGCTTAAAATCTTAAGTTTTGCCCTGCTGTGTTCTGTTGTTTAATGCAAAATATGTTTTTCCAAAATTAAATGAACTCAAACATCAAAAGGGCCAAGTTGGGTATGAACCATGAAATCTGATGGCATTTCTAAACATTGCAAGAAACCTGCTTCCAACTCTGGTCTCAGCTCTGGTATCACATGACTAGTTGTTTTCTGCCAAGAGAGACCAATACTCCTGGCCCAGGGAGGGTCCCGTGTACCGCGAAAGTTGGGGAGATGATGGATATGGGACAGGTGGGGTTTTTAGAAATTTTCTTGTCTTTTCTTTTAATCAGCATTAAATTTAAACTTTATTCACAGTAGAAAGAGAAACAGGAACCATTTATTTGTCCATGAAAGTCTTGACAAGGAAGATACATAGTGGATATACTAGTTAAGACGGCACTGCTGCCATGATGATAAGCCCCCCGGTCTTGTGAACCCCCTAGGGGTCCAGGGCAGATATTTCTGTCTAGTGGATGGAACCAATTACCTATCTTCCTTCCTTGTGTGACTCTGGCAACCCTGTGGGAGGGTGGAGTCTTCTAACGTAGGCCACAGACCTAGGCTACAGGGAGGACAGAGAATGCTCCTCTGCTTCTTATTTACCTTGGTCCACTCACATTTCAACAGCAACTATTTGTCCTGTCACCCTGCAAGGAAGCAGAGAGGTAGGAACTGGAATTCTAGTTGGCCATCAGCTACCTCCACGACTGTGAAAAGAGAAGCATGGATTGTGAGGGAGACGTTCTGGTGTCTCTCCCCGTGGGGTTCACTGGCATGATTACAGAATCTCCACAGGGAACCATACGCCATCTTTCCACCTCAGATTGCACCGATCCAGATCTGTACCACCTGGTGACCTGCGAGAATGCTACAGAACCCTACAGGCTGTCCCTCCTTGCTTTGATTAAGTCTTTGTCTCAGTTTTAGTTCCCAAAGGACCAGATTCTAAAAAAAGATTTGGGCACAAGGAGTTTATGTTTTTTAATTTTGTTAGCCCATGTTTGCTGTACAAGTCATTTATTTGGAAAGGGATCCCAGGAAACAGGAAACATCACAGAGCTGTAGGGCAGTGAGACAGGGAAGGAAAAGCAGCCAAATATAAGTTGTATTGATAAGCAAAGTACCATGATGGGCATCTGGAGCCTAACACTACTTGGAACCCTACAAATCTGTGTAGAACATGTACCTCCCAGTTCTCCAGCTCAGAGGGAAAGGGACACATTGATGCTCATCAGAGGGACAGGGACACATTGATGCTCATCAGTTTTTGTTTGAAGGACACCCTAGGTGCTGTGCATATGCAAAGCACTGCCGACATGTTGAGAGCGTGTCAGAAAAACCTGCATGGTGTTTGTGGCAACCCAGGCATGCGAGTACTGAAATGGTCCCCAGGGGAGCCTGTGGGCATAGACTCCTGGTGTCTGTGCTCTGCTCTTGGGCAGCCCTGGCTGTGACTGCCTCTGGCTGGTGAACCAGCAAGCTGTTTTTTGATGTCATTCTTTCTGTCGTACAGCATCCCCGATGACGAGGCCAAGCCAAGCACCACAAACACTCAGGCAGAAGGCGATGAGGAAGCTGCGTTGCTGGAGCGTCTGGCTCGGAGAGAAGAGAGACGCCAAAAGCGCCTTCAGGAAGCCCTCGAGCGGCAGAAGGAGTTTGACCCAACAGTAACAGACTCCAGTCTGTCACTGCCAAGCCAAAGAATGCAGAACAACGTCGAAGAGAATGAGACTGCTGAGAGGGAAGAGAAAAGGAGATATGAGATGGAAGAAACGGAGATCGTCACCAAGTCCTATCAGAAAAATGACTGGCAGGATGCTGAAGACAAAAAGAAAGCAGAAAAAGAAAAGGAGGAAGAGGAAGAAGAGAAACCAAAGCAAGGGAGCCTTGGAGAAAACCAGGTAGAGACGATGGTAGAAGAGAAAAGAGCAGATGCTCAAGAGGAAGCAGTGGTAATGGTGTTGAACAATGGGCAAGCTAGCGCACTAGAGGAAGAGAGGGACCAAGGCTCAGGGGAGGCTTCCCTTAGTGAAAAGATGGAGGAGCAAGAAAGACAAAGAGCTGAGGCAGAGAGGCTCAGGTCAGAAGCAGAAGAAAGGGAAAGAATTCAAGCTGAGCAAGAAAAAAAGATAGCAGAGGAGAGAGCAAGAATCGAAGCAGAAGAAAAAGCAGCTGCTCTAGAAAGGGAAAAGAAGGAGGCAGAGGAGAGGGAGAGGATTCAGGAGGAAGAGAGGAGGGCCGCGGAGGAGAGGAGGGCCGCGGAGGAGAGGAGGGCCGCGGAGGAGAGGAGGGCCGCGGAGGAGAGGAGGGCCGCGGAGGAGAGGAGGGCCGCGGAGGAGAGGAGGGCCGCGGAGGAGAGGAGGGCCGCGGAGGAGAG
>PVJA010006250.1:0-74266 GCA_004027025.1 Myocastor coypus
TGTAAATAGGCGGATCACTACAAGTCTAATCTAGTAGTTACACCCTGAACACCCTATAGGCCCTTCCCCCCACTCTACTAAATGAAAAAGATTTTAAGGAAAAATGTTAGTGAGAAAGCAATTGATATAGACTAATTATAGGTTATTTCACCTAAAAAGTGTCCCTTATGTTTTCGCTATACATTAATTAGTATATTGGAGGACTGCAAAGTTAGCTCATTGGGAGATGCTTGCTTAGTATATACTATGCTTGATCCCTAGTACCTCTACAAATAAGATAGGGAGAACAGGAGGGAAGAAGGGAAGGGGGCAGAGAAGCAGGGAAGGGATAGAAGGGAGGGAATGGCAAAAAGTATGTTTCATATCTATTTCAAAGAAACAATAGGATATACATGAAATTCAGGATTAATAATAGTACAAACAAGAATGTTGGTAGTTATTATTCAACAGATGGGAAATTATTTCCATTAATTTTCTGGCATTTGGAGCCAACAAGGAAATAATACTGTGCTCAGAGCTGGGCTTATTTATTAACTATAGGCAGATCCACTGTCTGGTAGGTAACTGGCATTTCTTTAAGTGAATGGGTAGCTTTGATGGTTTCTATCCTTTGTGCCACTTGACCTCGCAGACAGAGAGAACAGAGCTTGATGTTTATGGCCCACTCAGATCTTAGGATCCAATGTTCATTATGCATATCCTCTTCTACTTACATTAACTTTCAGAATAAAGTTGAATTTCTCCATGGAGAGGGAAAGGCAGAGAGAAAGAAAGGACCGTGGGAGGGAGGATGAGGCAAGAGGGAAGTATGAATGCTGTAATAACACTGAAGAAATCATTACTTTGAAAATTGACCTATGGTCTTGTTTTGAAATTCTCTATCATTCTTGTTGTTTTGTTTAGGTCTTTGTGTTTTGGTTTTATTGACTTTAATATTAGCAAAAAAAAAAAAAAAAAAAAAAAAAAAAAAAAAAAAAAAAAAAAAAAAAAAAAAAAAAAGGAACATTGAGCAGTCTATATCTGGTCTTTCTCCCAAAGCATTTATTTTTCTGTCTCTTCCTTTTGCTTTAGCTTTTGATGGCATTGGCAATTGTACTGTATCTCGGTAATTGAAATTTAAATCATGCAACAGGTAGCTGACTCACTGTAAATATTATCTTTATCCAGGGCTACCATTTAATGGGATCTATGTGACCTGTGACAGAAATAATTTTCCCAGGTTGAGGTCAAGAATATGAGATAGGATCACTGAGAAGCCTTGCAAACCATCTCCTTGTCTAAAATGCATGAAGATGTGAAGATGCATTCATGTTAGGAGGTTATTTTCAAGCAGTTTGCACAGGACTTCATAAAATAATGGACCTGATAACATCTCTCTCCATTTTTCACTGACAGCTCTGCTGCTTAGACCATGTTTTCACCATCTATGCAAAAACAGGCACCGGATTGTCATCTACCTCCTGTCCCCAGCACTGGAATGTGCAAAACCCTCCCCCATTCAGCCAAACTACACTTTTGCCAACATTTTATGTTCCTTAATTATCTGTAAGATTCATTAATTGGCAACAGATCTTCGAGACACTCATTAGAATTATCCAGATTGTACTACGGTTTATAGATTAGGTGTCACTCTTCTGCCACAGCTTGAAAAGGGCATACTTATTTCAAAATCATTTTTAAATCTTGAAATTTAAACATTTTTCTCCAGTAACATCTATTTTAATGCACGTGATCAGAAACATGGCTTTTGGATCTGAAAACAATGATAATTTGAAAAGAAAACAGTGGCCTACAAATCTTTGTGGGATTCCTACACTTGGGCTTATGTGTCAGACTGAGAAGACTCCAGAGGATGCTGTGTTCTCTGTAACATCCTTGCTTTTGCTAGTATGGAACCCAGAAGAAGATGGAAGAGGGGTCCACAGATGTTCGTCTAAGCCCTGCATTCCTGCCTGATTTCTGTCTCTTATCAAAGGTCTGACTTTGGAAAGACATTGCCAACTCTCAAGACCTGAGTCATCCCTTCTGCAACTGAGGAATGGGAAAACTAATCCTAATTTCAACTTCATTTGTAGTTTAAAATGATTAGCCAACACAGGAGAAAAGGACTTTTCCTGGTCTGAATTATTGCTTTGCAACCTGAGGTCTATGTACCTAAGCTGTGAGGTTAATCGCTTAGCCCTTGGGGAAGATTGACACTCATATCTTGAGATACAATCACACTTGTATCTCATATTTTTAACCTACAACTGCTAAGCTGAGAGTGACCTCTCCTTTAGTGCTTAGAACTATTTGCTGTCTAGTGTGTTAGAATTTTTCTTTCTAGTTACATGTCAGGAGTAGAGAGAAGACATTAAAGCTTTTCATAAAAGGTGGTCCTGAGCACATACTCGAGAGAAGAGTTATTTCATTTAAATTCAAACACCTTCCAAGGGTTGCATACATCTGCTCCAAAAGGGTGTTGAGCCTGAGCACACAGCTGGGTCAGCATAGCACCCTCCCGGCTTGGAGGGACCTCAGGAAGATGCCACAGCCTGGAGTTGATCTATCCTAGTGACCATGAGGTCCTAATATAAGCCCATCAAATAGCACACATTTTAGTTTTACGCTGTTCAATTTTATGACCAGAACATCAGAGTTATAACTTTACCAAAGCTGTACAACTAAATAGAGAAGCTGCAGTTTGGATGTACCTCAACCTAAGTTTGTTCATCATATCAGACTACATTTTGCATAGATGACTGAACGAATGGATGGATGAGCATAACAAATATTAAATAGAGATGAACTTTGTCACATAAAATTATCATGTATGATAGGAAGGATTCTCACAGGTTATTTTTTTTTTCTGAATATATGCTAACAAGTTAGTATTTCTGATAGTTTAGATGCTATATGCCACCACTGAAATGTATTAAATTCTATTAACAGGACCCAAATTAAAATATTTAAAAAGCATGGCCTGAGGAGAGAGACCCCAGGTTTTGCATTTGATGCAACGATCCCCACTGTGAGGGCACTGAGATTCTGATATACATCTCGGTTTTTTGGTCCTTGACACACAGAGCCAAGGTTTTAGCATAGGCCGGGTGCTGCATGATGATCTGCTATGGATAGTGCACTATGACTGCTCCTACTCCATCCAATAAATATTGCTATGTCCACCATGCAGTGTGCTAGGAGTGTGGAGGAATGTGATGAAGGACAGAGGCACAGTCTTGGATCTTAGATTAGAACTGCATCATATTAAAGTGTGGTGAAAAACTGGGATGGGGATCATTGAAACTCATGCAGCTGCTCACTGAGGTGGCTAAGTTCTCAGAGAAGGGCTCAGAAGTGGGCGCCTTGGCAACTTCTTAGTATAACACGTGATGGGGAAACAGGCAGGATATGTGGACAAGGAAAGACACATACAAGGGGTAGCAGTATGTGCAAAAGCCCTGAGATACAGGTGACTTGGTTTGTTTGAGGACCTGAAGGATGACTGTGATGGCTAGAATTAAGCCAGTGAAGTATAGAATAGGAAGAGACTAAGTTTCAGACTTAAGAAAGCTTTTCAATGGATGGTCCTGTCCTATCTTTGGTGCTGTCCCAATCTTGTTATTTAGAAGTGATAGTACACCTTTTGACAAATAATGAGGCCCTGGGTAGACTGGCAAATTAGCTTACACAACAGGTTTGAGAATAGTTTTAGTCCTATTGTATTAGATCTTCTTTTTTTTTTTTTAAACCTTTATTTGTTTATTCACTCATTTTTATGGCCAGCTCAGCCCGCCCCAAGGGCAGGGCTAGAGCAGCATGTGGTGCCGGGGATCGAACCGAGGTCCCTGAAGCCGCCCAACCTTTCCGAAGCAAGGGCTTTAGACGATTAAGCCATCCCGCCGGGCCCTGTATTAGATCTTCTTGAAACTTTTTTGTTTCTGCTTTAGGTATCAATTACCTTTGGAATAGCGGACTTTAAAAAAAAAGTTGGTGTGGCCCTCTCACTGATAATGCTATGTCCATGCTTCAAAATGCATTTAAGAGATAGGAGGAGAATAATGTGAGGTGTCAAAAAATGACATCATACTTGTGGAAACTGTCCCAGAACTAAGGTTGTTGCTAACAGGCAGAAACATGAATGGGAATAATTTGATAGTAAAATGGGATGACTTAAAGGCTAAGGCTACATATCCATTATATTTTTTATTGACATATCCAAGTATGGGGAGATGAGGAATATTTGCAGATAAGGACTGGTACCTTTGCGTTAATCATGGAACATATACAGGTAAATCTTCTAAGACTTGACCAGAGCACATAGAGGAAACACCTCAGATAGCACGAGGGGTGATAATAGCCAGCAATCGCCTAGCACACCGTAGCTTTCAGAACACCTCTTTGCCCATCACTATGTGAGCTGGTGGTAGATACTGTCACGCTCTCTTTCCAAGCACATAGCAAATCAAGTCCTTGCTAACCGTATCTTCTGCTCATTTTCCTTGGGAATTCCACTTCAGATGCTCACAGGCAATAATTTGTAGTAGCGACAGTGGCAGATTTTGAGGTTTTCCACCATTTACTCAGAGGAGGAAACCCTGGAAGCAGCACTGCTGGCACATAGTCTAGGTGGTATGTAGAGACAAAGGAACTGAAAATGTAGGCTGCCAGCGATTTTCAGGGTGTTGTACAACTAACCAGAGGGAGGTGAGAGACTGTAGTCTGCCTCCTGACCACTTAATATTTAGCGTACAATAGTTTAAAAAGTCACTAATTATGTGAATGTTGAAATATGGTCATTTCACAGTTTAGTCCATTTTATGTTGACACAAGCTGTTTTCAATTATCCAAATATTAAGGCAAATTTTCTTCCCCTACAGTGGTTCTCTCCATATGTTTAATTTTCCAGAACTTCATGTGGAGTTATTGCACTTAGTTTTATACTCAAGACACCTCTAAAATATTTTTTTCTGCTGGGCGTGGTGGATCACGCCTGTAATCCCAGTACTTAGGAGGCTGAGGCAGGAGGATTGATGTGAGTTCGAGACCAGCCTGGGCTACAGAAGTGAGCTCAAGGCCAGCCTGAACTGCATAGCAAGACCCTGTCTCAAAAAAGACAAAAAATAAAATAAAATAAAATAAAATAAAATAAAATAAATAAAATAAAATAAAATAATTATTTCTTTTATTTTTCCCTTCTTTCTTTCTCTCACTTTTTCTTTGTTCCCTCCTTCACCTCCTTCCTCTCCTCCCTCACTATGCTCTCCTCCCTCTCTCCTTCCCACTCTCCCTCTCACCCTCTTACTTTCCCTCCCTCCTCCCCCTCCCTCCCACCCTCCCTCCTCACCCTTCCCTCCCTCTCCCATTCCTCCCTCCCCAAGTAGCCTATTCAGAAAATCCTTTAGAAATGTAGTCTGTATAATGGCAAGGGTACCTCATTTAGATGTGGAAGGACAATGTCAAAGCATGAATTTAGAAACCCAGATATGACCTATTTCTACATATCTTATAAAGTGTTGCAGCTATCTATGTTTTAGGATTTCCTGGAAAGGAGTCCTCCTCTTGAAATACCATGGGAGTCAGTGGTAATCTGCCCTAAGTAGTAGGGCACAGAGAGGGTAAGATGGGGCTTTGGAAGCTGATCACTGAGTACAGAGCCTAATGCTGTCTCTTACTATGCAGAAGTTAAGCCATCAGTGTGTTGCAGTCATTCACCTGAAGATAGGAAATGAGGATGGGTGCCTCGCAGGACAGGTGTGAGGGTGAAGAAGAAAACTCATTCCCACATAGTTGAGCTTTGCAGTTGATATATGTGAGATGTGTGTGCCCAGGCTTCCTCTTGCTGCTGTTCTACTCTTGAGACTTAAACACTGAGTGTGCTTCCTTTCTGCAGGCAATCTGAATGGAGCTGGGAAGCAGTTGGAAAAAAAATTAAAAGAAGTTTTTTTCTTTTTTTTTTTTTTTTTTTTTTTTTTTTTTTAAGCTGGCATTCCAAAGTAAGAGATTAGCCAAGTGACAATGAGCTTTGAAAAAAGATGAAAAGGAAAGAAGGGAACTGTTCTTGTAGAGAACAGGGGACCGTATGGAGTGTGACCAATGAGGTCTTTTCTGGATGGATGCTTCAGTTTGCACTGAATGGTCCTATGTGGCCACCGCGCTGTCCAGGCACAGTGGGCCCCAAGGGAGGGCTCAGCAAGGTGCCTGGGAGGCAGAACAGTGACAGTCCTGCCAGAAGCTTGTGACAAAGATTCAGACCTCTTCAAGTGCAAGGTGGTCAGACCCTTCTCAGACAGTATTTCCAGTAGTTCCTGACACAAGCCCATTACCTTAGCACAGCTGTGGAGATTACTAAGTGGGCCTGTGGGTGCTTACTAGAGAAACAGATATAATGTAAAATACACAAATATTTAACACTTTACAAGGTTGGCCTACAGTGACCACTCATTCAGTTGTGGAAGAGCACAGAAGGTCTATTAATGCCCTGAAGATGCCTGGGATCCCATGGAAGGCCTGGCTTTCTTCCAGAGAAACAGAAGACAGCTTCCTTCTTGGTGTGATTCAGGCATGAAGCCTGTTGCCTGTTGTTACTCAGGCCGGTACATCCCAGGAAACTTCAGTAAATCCTCTCAGCCACACCCAGAACTATGCTGAGCCAGTTTATTTGGGCATTTCTTATTCAAAATCACAAATGAGTTCACTATCACACCACATTATTATGTATCAGAAGGTGCCAGCTCTATTTATGGTGGAAATTTCAGAAACATAAGCACTTCTAAGGAAAGAGATAGACAAAACTAAATTAAACCTCATATTTACTTACATTCACGTTTATTGATTCATTCTTTCTTGGTGGCATTTGCTAAGAATCTATTCCAGAAAGCTATGAGGATGAATATGTAGAAAAGATACCCTGATGGTAAAAGTGTTTAAAAAAAAAAAAAAAAAAAAAAAACAAGTGCATGAAGGATGGAGATACATTTCTACAGAGGAAGATGTTATTTATAGATGAACACTTATGCAAAGCTGTGAAGTCTAGAAAACCTGTAAAGTCTATGCTCACAGAGATTTTGAAGGAACTTTTCTTCATGCAGAACTTCAAAGTTTGCTGTGTGACTTATATGATAGCATATGGCAGATTTTTCTTAGACTGGCACATTATTTGTACAAAAGAAAACATTAGGAGATGAGGAATTTAAAGTAATGCCTTAAAAAGGGGGGCATTCAGATTTGGGAGATCATATTTAGCTCATCAGCCTAAATACCTGCTTGGCAAGTGCAAGGGCATGAATTCTATCCCCAGTGCCTTGTGCCATGCAGGCCCTGGAACACCAGATGCGCTGTGCCAGCCCCAAACCTGGGGGGGGGGGTGTGCACACCTGTAATCTTGGTGCTGAGAAGGCTGAGAAAGGAGGATCACTAGAGTCTTAGCTGCCTTGCTAGACCCTGTACCAAATAAATAAATAAACAAACAAACAAAGAATTGTAAAAGGGGAAATATTTTAGATCAAGTAAAGTGTAGGGTTACTTTTTAATAGTGAAGAGTCAGCCCAAACAGCATAAAATATTAATGTTAAATGTTTACAGATTAAGTTAATAATGTACCTACCTGCTACTGCAATAATTGGATGCAAAATAATGCAGTTTCCAATTAGATAAACATTTTCTATTGGCACTGAATAATGTTTTATTAACTATATATCAAGCAAATGGCAAGTTTACACTGTCCAATGGAGACATAGGAGCATATGACAACGGAAAGAAACCACTGTTTGTGTGGACAGTGGTTTTATTTATGCTTTAAAATATACATATAAATAATAAGTTCGCATCCCTGTCATCACCCATGATGTCATGTATTGATAGTGACTGCAGTGGCCTTGCAGAGCTGAGGAAACCAAAGAGCTGCAGTGAGTCTGAGCCGATTAGAAAACAGTGGCCAACATGTTTCATGGAGAATATGTAAGATGTGTTCTTGGCCTCTCCTGGCTGCTGTGTTGGCTGGGTGGGTCATTGTTGAAGAAAATGTGGCCTTATCTGTCTTTTCTAAGCACTTATTGTTGCCTAACCAATTCACCTCAGATAGAGTAGTGTGAACCAATTCTTACTCTGCACATGGTTTTCCAGGATCATGAATCTGAGGGCTCCAGTGTGCAGGGATCTCAGGGGGCTGCCCACAGGTGTAGTTGGACACATGTACAAGACATATACAAGAAGGCATGTACAAGGTTCCTGGGATACAAGTACAGGATGCCAGCTCACAGGATGGGCAGTGGGCACAGGCTGTCAACTGGGACACAGACAGTAGGTACATGTGGCCTTGTCTGTTGGGAGTCTTAAAATAACCACATTTCCATAGCTATGTGCTTCCCTCTGAGCCAACATCCCAGGAGAAATGGGAATCTGCAGCCACCAGGCCACCTGGGACTTGACTTTGGAGTTCTTCTGGGACACTTCCTTCATACTGTATCCATGAGAACTGTCTCAGCCCACTCAGCCCCTAACAGAGGGTACACAGAGCCTTCTGCTTTTGAGAAATAGTTCTCAAAAAGCTGTGGTGATTTAAAAAATGTGTAGTAGTTGTCTTTATCGATCAAGACTTGGTTATGTATTGAGTAGATATAGTTTAAATATCTTGAAATAAGTATCCACCCAATAATTTTTTGTCTATAGTAAGTTCTTTGAATTGCAAATTTCCAAAGCCTACCTTCATTTGTAATGATTGGTAAAATTAGAAATTGACTGTATTTTATCAACTTTAAGGTCTGATCAATTTTATGTCATAATGTTCCTTTGGATACACTGAGTGAAAAAGAAACCTATTTTAAAAGCAAAAATTCTAGTCATAATATGTAGAAGAACATGAATTTTAAGATTGATGAAGTAGAATTTTAAAGTCTTAGAAATGTTTGTGAGCCATTTGTCTTTTTCTTGAGAAACAATTCATGCATCATAAAATTCATTCTTTTCAAGTGTGTAGTCCAGTGGTTCATTTCTATTCACCAAATCCATCCAGGACAAAACCCCACTAATTCAAAAATCTTTTCCAATCTCATACTCATTCGTGGCCACTCCCTATGTACCACTGCTTCCGTGTCCCAGCAACCACTAATCAACTTTCTCCCTCTGTATGGATGGAGCTCTTCTGGGCATAAGTGGATTTCAGTGACATGTAACTTTTCCTAACTGGCTTTTTCTATTTAGCATATTGTTTCAAGCTTGAAACATGCTGTAGCATGTGCCCGTGCACTCTTGAATATTCACCATTAATGCCTTCATTTAAGAATTTCTTTTTTTTCCTCATATGCAGCTAGACAATGGTTAATAAAGGAAAACAAAAATGGTGCACATGATATGTGTTTGGACTACAATAACAAGTTGGAGTGCAAATTAATAGGAGTACTCATTAATAGCATGCATAGCTTCATGGGCTCACGAAGACCAGAAAGAATTAGCTCTTACTGTGCTGCTCCTATACATGCGAAAGGGCTCCTTGCACTGAGATCTTGCTTTGCCATACAGAGCAATGCTGGGAGCAGCTGAAGCCCGAGATCAAGCGCATGTGTAGGATTGAGCAAGCTCTGGCCCAAGAACATGCAGAGCCTAAGGAGAGACAAGAGAAGAAGCCCATAGGTAGAGGGGTATCACAGGACACTAACCAGGCCCGTATATGCATGAGGGTCCAGGGGCCGGGAGGCTGCTCTTTTCTCCTTAGGAGTGAAGCTGCCACCTGACCACAGCTTTTGTTTTCCAACTCTTTTTTTTTTTTTTTTTTTTTTTTTTTTTTTTGTGGGACCAGGGTTCGAACTCACGACCTTGCACTTGCCCAGCAGGCACTTGTGCCTCGGAGCTATCTCCCCAGCCCCATGTTTTCCAACTCTTGTCATCATCTTTTCATCCTCCACCATCTACCCCTCAGAAAAGCTTGAGTGCTGCACTGTGCATGACAAAACTCAGTTTTTTAACTGAGGTTTAAGGAAATTTAAAGGATTTTAAGTCTTTTATAGATATTTTAAGTAAAGAGCCCTGCCCTGTGATTCCCACAATTGAAGTAGCATGTTGTAGCCAGGTTGGAGCCTCTGACACTGTTCTCGGTCTTTGAAATCAAGGATAGACATGGCCTTCCAGGGGCCTGGCTGGCTTGCATACATGGGCAGAACTGCTGTGGTCTGGTTCAGAACATGGTCAGGAGCCTTGGCATGGGAAGATACCCGGGCTGCGTGCTGTGGTGGGGGATGTGAGGCTCTGAGGAAGGAGCTCCAAGCCACACAGGTGGGGATGAGCTTCACAAGAGCAAACCAATTTGTTCTTTCACTTAAACAGTAAGACAGCTGTGCTGCAAGTCATGGAAGATGGGGAAGCTGTGATGCGAAGTATAGCTGGTACATTGGCTATGGTTTGTTAGAGCTGTCACAGTGACTAGGACTGGTTTTACCAGGATATGCAGGACTCTGATTGGGTTATCTTGGGTATGTTTCTGAGTCCTGCTGTCCTCAGACATCATGTGAGGAAATGAATGATTACAAAGCTCTGTATTAGCTGGTAGTTTCTCCACTCTTTAATGATCTTTTCAATTGTGCACACATCCTTAGAATCTGGTACCCTTATCTGGAAATTGATGCCTTCAAACACTAAGGCATTTGGGTATTTCCTTTAAGTGAATAACCAGGATGGAAGCTAAGACTAAATTGAAGATACTAGGGGGGCAAAAACAAACAAACAAAGTATGTTTCACTTTACATCTTTGGAGTCTGAACATTGTTCATCATACAATTTTATGTAATATCAGCCTAAATTAAGATGAAGTTGTAGATGAGACCAAGAGAAATTGCCAGGTACAAAGGGGAGGTCAAGGGGTTCGCATATCAGAAAGCAGCTGCTTCTATTAACCAGAACAAAGTTAGGAAGTTAGAGTACTCATGTCCGCTGTGGGATAGGAGTACTCATGTCCGCTGTGGGATAGGAGTCACTAGCAGGATTTTAATTCTCACTTGTATGACAAGTTTTATGGTGGGTTATTTTTTGTACTGGGAACTGAACTCAGGACCTTACATTTGCTAGGTGGACACATCATATTAATAATAGACAAGTACATAGGAAATCAATTTTTTTTTTTTTTTTTTGCAATACGAGGCGTTGAACTATCTCCCCAGCTCCAATAGACAGATACATAGCCAAAATCAGTAAAGGAAAAAAAAGAATAAATATGGGTGTTTCTGTCAGAGCTCTCCACCTAAAAATAAATAAATAATGAAGATATAGACTGAGAGTGAGAAAGATAGGTTGGAGGAACAGATTGATTCTGATTTAAATCAATTATCTCATCTAATGTGTGAATTAGAGCTAGTCTAAAATTCGAAGCAGAAGGGCCATTGAGATAGTAAGGACAGGGGCTGGGTTCTATCGCCAGCACTACATGCCACGCCAACCCCACCCCTGGGCACACTGAGCCAGCCACTGAGTCCAGGGATGGTGGCGCTAGCCTGTAATCGCAGTGTGCTGGGGAGGCTGAACACCCGAGGACCACTATAAGTCTCAACTGCGTACTGAGACCCTATACCAAATTCATTTTAAAAAATTAATAACAACAGGTAAGACCAATAGGGGACAAATTTAGATAAAATTTGCAGTCTTGAGGCTGTATGTGTTTATGAATATAATACGTGGGATTGACTCTAAGCACTTTGTGTTGAACTTTATCCCCTTACTTAGTTTTCTTTATTTTTAATTTTTTTTTTTAAATATTGAGACTGGATGATGCCAAGTTGCTAAATTATCTAGGCTGGGCTTGAAGTAACAATCTTCCTGCTTCCACCTCCCATAGTACTGAGATTATAGGTGTCACCACCACACCCAGCTCAATTTCTTTTAAGGGAATCTCAGTTTTGTCCTTGAGGCTTGGTTGAGTGAAGTCCACTCATACCATCAAATAAATCTCTTATTTAAATCAGCAGATCATAAATATTAATCACAACAATAAAACACTTTGAGAAATGTCAAGGATGATGTGACACCAAGCCACTGGATGTCATAACGTAACCAGTCAGACATACAGATTAACTGTCACCGTAGGAAAGAGGCATTTAGGCAGTCTGAATTTACACTTGTGCAGGTGCAGGCAGTGGTGGAGGACAAAGGTGGAAATGCTCAGCAGGTTTTAGAAATTAGCGTGAGTCATGAGCAATCGCTCTGCTTTCACGTGTTTGACCATTTTTATTCTGAATCTCAGTCTAGGAAATGCCTTTCATAGAGTTACATATTCCATTGTGAAGTGAATGAGTACTTCCAGGGCTTTCTCATTAGGTTTGTTCTACATTTCTCTGTTGCAGCATTATATGGTAAGTGTCTGTCATAAAGGTTTGCTAGTGATTGTTCTTAATATGTATTCAGATAGAAGCAAACAGAAGGAAAAATGCATAAGCCGAAGTCTTATAATTCTGCTACATAAAATTATTAGGCAATTTAGAAAATTGTTAGTGGGAAACTGCCCATCAGGCATAAAAATGATTTCGATTTTGACATTTAGAGTTTAATGTGAGAATGATTGTAGGGAGACTGCTCTATTAATTTTCCCTTTAATTGTTGAAGCACATTTAAATGTGGTGGGAAAAATGGTGATATCTCTATAAAACTGAGTCAGTCCAGTCAAAAGAACCCTGTCTGACTTGGTGACAAAGTTCATTTTGCAAGGCTTCCTGTGACCATGTAAGTGTTACAACAATAAAAATTAAGAATTATGTTCTTTTCCCATCTCTCATTACAGTTCACAGAATAGTGATATAGTTTTCTGAAAGCTGAAATATATATATATATATATATATATATATATATATATATATGGTATATTTAGATAGTGGGTATATCTATGGTCTTAAGTACAAGAAAATACTTATCTCTTAATTATGATGTACGGAATTATTTATTGGAACATTTATCAATATAATAATAAATGCATTCAATTACAATTATGAGCATTTTACCTCTCAATCCCTGTTACAGATTTCTTGCAGCATTTAAGCTAAATGCGACTGCCATTATTATCAAAACATATCTTTTGAGGGTTTAAAGGATACCACATTTGCTTCTGATGGTAGTCTATGTTAGTCTTTCACAAGTCAGTGCTTAGTCATAGTTAAACTATAAAATGAACAAATGTATGTTCAAATTGATTATGGTGGTATATGTCATTGACCCGTTTCGAAATGCTTCTCCCAGCCCAACCTCCATGCAAAGAGTTAGCTCAGCCCTTTGACCTTTGCTATGTGACACTACTCTGTACCCTCCATGCAGCAACAAGATTAACTGTCAAACACATTCATGTTTGAGACCCTGCATTTGTGCTGAGTAACAACATGTGAGTGTTTGTAGACACATTCCATTCAGATGCAAGTGTGAGAAGGCTGTCCAAAGAATGTAAAGATAGAAAGACAGAATTAAGGAAAAATCTGGAACTCTAAAGTGAGTTCATGTCCTCTTGGATGTATAGGATAAGCCACTTGCCTTCCATCTTGCTTGATCTGGTTTCACCTTGCTTGACTCTATTCAGTCTGGTTCATTCATGATTGGGAAACACAGCCTTTCTTTGTATATTTGTTTCACACCTCTCCTAGCCTCATGAATTAGCATCCACTCCCTCTGCATCCCACACGGCTGACCCTCTCCATGTTTCTTGAATGAATCTTGCTCTTCTGCCCTTATACATGTGCATATGGAAGAATGACTGTGGTGGACCCATGATGTGGAACAGTCAGCTCTCACCTCCAGGCTCTCTTTGGTGAGCTGCATGGTAGTAGGGATGTTACTTCCATTCTCAGGTTTTTCATGGCAAAAATGAAAATAACACTGTAATTGGAGAAGTCTGAGAATAACTGAATGAAATATTATCCCTAGGACTACCATAGTGGTACCCAACATCTTTGTCTTTCCAATACTTTTTTCTATTGTCAAAAATTAAGACGGATCATGACTCATCTTTTAGTACCCAGAACAAACAAATATTCCCTAATTTAGTCTTTTAAAAATAGCTAGTACAAATTAGAATTAAAACAGAAAAATTACAAGTGACACCAGATTTTCACTTCAAAAAGTAATGTGAATTTCACAGGATATGTTGTAATGTGTAGTGTTGTCTTCCAATCAGTTATTCATATTACCAGATAAGTGCATGTAAAATTGGAAGAATAAATAAAGAAGGAAATAAATGTTTCAGAAAGTAAGAAGAGAAAAAATACAAACAATTGAAAAAATAAGACGAAACAAATGAAAACATTAACTGTTTCTTTCCATAAACCAGCAGAAATGTACAGTTGTCAAAAGCATCTTGCTTACATACGTAGATAAATCTCTTTCCCCTGCTTCCTCTCCTGTCCTTCTCCTCAACTCAGTATCTCTTCCCTTTTGCCTAAATTCATTCCCTTTTACGAGTGCCTATTGTACTCTTCAGATTCCATTTTTGTTTTTTCCATTCTCACACTAAGGAGACAATATGATATTTGCACATGCACTCTTGAGAATCAGTCATTCTTTCCTTTCATAAAATAGATCCTGATAAGCTCACAACATGGAGGTAAATGTGGTCCACTGAAATAGCCACCCTAGAAAGTGGTATGATAAGTTGAAATCTAAGGATTGTATAGGCACTAGAGAACAGAGCAAAATTGTACTCCACAAGGGTGAAGAAGGAACACGGTCAAAATAAATATCTGGTGGGCAATCTGTGCCCCTGAGATGAGGCTCTTCCCCAGCTTGTGGCAGGGCCTGAAGGGCACAATGAAAGGTGCTGATTTCTCTCTAAAAGTCCTTTTAATAGGACAAGTTTGTACTTTTTCTTAGATACCAGCTGTTCTTTGATGCCCATCATGATTTGACTTACACTAATATCTGTGACCCTATATAGTAGATGCTGTAATCCAGTTTTTTAGAGGGGAAACTGAGTTACAAAAAGTTATAGTACCTCCAAGAATGGTTATACTCTTGTAATTGTATAATCCAGATGCAAGCAAACATGATAATGCCCATGCTTCCTGAGCAGGGAGCATAATGAGCTGGGAGCCCTGGGTGAGGTGTGTAGGGTCCCAGTCAGATCTGCTGAGGGCTTGTAGACCCTGAGCCCCTGTGTGAGCATGGGGAGAACAAAGAGTGTAAAGCAGATGCCAAGACCAGCAGACTGGAATGGGGAGGTACAAATGACTGGTGCAGGTGGACTGGACTAGATTAGCTAGAGAGCGTTATTTTGTGAAAGGAAATTTCAATTTAACCGGAATATCTTGAAGTGACAGCTTTGAATTGGAAGAGATGTTTTAAATTGCTATCAGAATTTGTCATTTTAGTAATTGAAACATTTCCATTTCAGGGCCAAATGTGCTATGCCGCAGCAATGTAGAAGGGATTATTTGAGGGAAATAACTGCCAGCTCCTGCAGTATGCAATCTCTGCTGTGGGAGTTCAGATGAAAGGCAGTGCATCTCATGGCAAGGTAGAGGATAAGGGTAGTCCAAGCAGCCTGACTTGGGCAGGTCGGCTGAACTTCAGTAGCAGCTATCTGGGCCCTGGTGAGACCACCGGATCGACAGGGGAGCTACTTGGAAAACTTTTGTAGATAAGAAGATGGCCACCCAAGAAAGGGGTATGAACATATTGGACACAATAAAAAAAAAAAAAAAAGAAAAAAAAAAGAGGTAGGTTATGTGAGTTGAAAAGGAAATAAGAAGCTATGTTCGGATCCCTCACTGGGAGCACCTGAGCTCAGTCAACCGAAGACAGGATAATTTTGTTGATGGCATAAGTGAGAATGTTGGCAATATTCTCTGTGTTTATGTCCCTGTCTTTATGCTGTTTGGAAAAAGAAAACCTCTAGTGTAAAGACTTTAAAATGTAGTCAGATAAAGTTTAAGTCTCACAAACTCTCCTTAGAGATTTAGTGAGCCTCTTTTTCACATGAAAAAATATTGTAAAAGATTGTCCCTTGAAACTACCCCTCTGCAAACAATGTGCTTTCTTAAGTACACTTTTGGTATCATAATGTAGCAAATATGCCTTTTATGGATAAATCAAAACTATCAGTGATGTTTCTGAGGAAGTATTAAAGTCCTCAACTAGAATATTTTTCCATTGCTCAACAACGTTGAGTTTGATGCAGTAATCTCTTTTGACAAAGTGGAAAACCATTAATGAAAATTGCATCATAATTTCAGAAAATATCCAGAGAATTTTATTTTTCCTAACTTAAGGCAAATTAAGCAACCAAGAAATGGAAGAAATTGTCTCCCTCTATAAAATTAAGGAAATGTTTAAATGTTACAGACATATAAAAGTATGTTTTCAAATAGAAGAATCTGCCCTGCTTTGAAATAGTGTATTTTCTTTGATCATTGCCCGAAAATAGGATCTAAGATTCACACTAGATTCCATTCTCATAGATGCTGACACTAAATGACAAACTGAATCATATTCCTGTAGACATGCAGTTAACTAAGGCCAGCAGATATTGAGCTCAATAATTTCCTTTCTTTTGTATTGCTCTGAAAGAGATCAGGCCTCACTAATTGTATTTGCTGTCAGCTGAGTATTTATTCATTGCCTACTTATATTTTCTTGGTTTCTTTAAGAACCACATAACGTTAGTTGGAAATAAACTTACATGCTATAAAAAAAATGAAATTTATGGGAATGGTGAGATAGCTCTGCAAAATACATGCTTCCTTGGCAAGCACAAGGGCCTGAGTTCAATCCCTGATTCTACACACACACACAAAAGATGAAATTTATGTACCCACATCAATTTGTACAATAATGCTTATGCTAGTTGCATTTCTGGTACCTGTTTAGGATGGTGATAGGATAAACAAAGTAAATACCAAAATGTTATTCGTTAGGCCGTTTTGAATCTTGCAAAGAACCAGAGACCTATACAATCTGGATGCGACTCCAGAGGGATTATTCTTAATGATAGTACCCAAGATAAATACTTTCTGATTTCATTTATAACATTTTCAAAGTGCAAAGCTATAGGAGCCGATTGAAGATTACCAGGTGTTGACAGTGAAAAGGAATGAGAGATTACTAGAGGGTCAGAAGGGAGGAGTTTTTTGTTGACTGTTCTTTATCTTCTGCTGGTGGCTGTAAGCATTGCATATGTTAAAAGGGATATAACTCTGCATTAAAAAGGTGAATAATATAAACATATAAATTATACTTGCTGGTTCTTTCAGGCAAGTAAAATAAATAAAGAATCGCACTTGTGTCTGTCATCATTTTCTCAACATTCTAAAGCCCAATTAGAGACCGTGCTTTCTAATTAAGTGATATTTCTGATCTTTACTTGACACAAATGAAAGTCTTGGGGCCACTTTAAGGAGAAAATGAATTCAGTTGTTATGCGAGGAGGAGGCAGCACTTATCTTGTTAAAAGTGGCATAGAGGGGAACACAGAAGGAAGCTAAGCGGCAACAATGATGTCATCTCTGTGTGACATATGGAGGCTTGTGGAACTGCCTCAATGCAAAGTTATTGAAGTCTGCTCACTATTACAAAAAGGAATGACTGTTATGTAAGAGATCTGGACCCTGCCAGCAGATACAGGACGAACTGCTGGGTACGGTCTCCTTGTAACAACTGAACTTCCCAAATGCTTCTGCTGTGCTTATTCAGATTACCGTTGAGAAGTTTTATTATATCACTTATTTTTATTTCTTATCCCACAAGGAAGTAAAGATGACTTTCAAAATGAGCCATAGGCCCTAGTCTGTGTCTGCTTGCTTCTTGAAATGAGCAAGAACGTGTCTCTGTTCTACTGAATACCCATGTCAAGATTCTTGTAGTCAATGTGTTGTGGCACTAGTGTCTTTTTAAAAGAACGTGTTTTTTTTTTTTTTTTTTAATATCAAGAATCAAATTCAGGATCTTGCACTTATGAGGTGGGTGCCTATGTAAACCACTGAGCTATTTCTTCCTCACCATTTATTTATTTATTTATTTATTTATTTATTTATTTATTTATTTATTTATTTATTATATATTTAATCAATTTGAACTATCTTTAAGCTTTTTGGAAATGAACCTGTAATGTTCTCCCGGAAACTTAAATTTTGTGCGGTAAATCACTTTGACTATGGTCAAATGACTTAAGAATTTTAACTTCAGGGATTCTAAAGGAAAGCATTAAAGTGTGGTGGCTAGCTTTACCTGCACTGTTGACTTAAAAACCAGAGGAAATATCTGCTACATTTGGCTTTGGGAATGAAATGGTTTACAAGTTATGTGTGACATTTGGTTAAGCACCTGTTTTACAGAGGGTCTACAGCTTGGCTCCATACTTCATTTGTGCTCCAGTGAGTTTTATGTACTTGTGTAAGCACTGTGCTTCTTGTTGTTCCATCAGTAAGAGTTTACTTTTGCCTTTTTTTTGGACCAGCTATAAGCTGAGGAGGGTAAAAGATACTTTGATTATTTAAGGGAAAAAGATGGGACAAAGAAGATAATTTTGTCAAGGAGGTTAAAAGCTGAGTTATGCAAATATGAAGTTTCCTGCCAGAGAGAATTCTGGGAACTGTATCCTACTAATGCACAGTACCCGTGAGTAATAGAATCCCATGAGAGGTGATCTCAAGCTTCTGAGGTGGAAGCCCCTGTTAAGGTTTTCCAGAGTATTTTAGAGGCCTAGTGTTCTACTCTGTACATTTTGCTAAGTGCATGATAACTAATAGCAAAGAGAATCTGACATATCGAAAATATATCGTGTTTATCATTCTCAACAAGGTGAGACCTCACTTTCCAGTTGAATACTTTTGACCTTTAGTGTCTCAGAGGTGGGATTTTGCAAGTAGTGAGCACAGAGTTGTTTGCCAAGCTGTCAGTAACACATAGCCTGCTTTTGTGTGAATTAGGTTTTTCAAATTGGATTTTAGAAATAGCAGCAGTAACTCCCAAGGTTGTGTCAAGATTCTCACAGTGGTATGGTATCTTTTTTAATTTTTGGAAAGACAAGATGATTAAGGCAGCTTTTCTATTTTTTAAATCATTTCCCATGTTTCCCATGGGAAAAAAATGTCAAAAATGTTAAATTTGCAACTAGCATTTGTTGAGAATGGCATTGCCAGTGTATAAGTAGATTTTCTACCCTAGCTAAACTGAGCTGTATAAATTACATATGAATTCTAACACCTTGAATAAAATACTAATCCACAAATGCAGTGTTCTGTTTTTTAACACATGTATTTCTTCTACATTTTCCTTTTGACAGAGCACATGCATGTTGATTGTTTGGATTAACTTTAATTTCAAATGAAGAGACTGCGTATCAATAGAATTGTGTTCAAGTTAAAATATAGATGATTTCAACAAAAACGGATGTTGGCTTAATATTTATGGTGGTTTTATTTTATCTAAAATATATGGACTCTATCAGTGTGGCACTATATTTAATACAGTATAATTACAAATTTGAACTGTCTTAGGGAAGTGTCAGGTTTTAAAAGGTCTCCTGAGCCATCAGCCAAACTATCTTAATCTGCTAGCCTAAAGTGATTTTGTATCTCTCAACATTATATCCATTCATATTTAGTTATTAAAGAACAGAATAAGCTCTGAATTTTTACTGAAAGTGAATAGGTACTTATAGGTTAATAATTTATTATTATACTTTGTTACTGTTTGCAAAGAATGAAGATCTTGATTACTTGAATTCACGGCCCCTTAGAGTGAATGTGTATATTGTTAATTTGACCAAAAGAATAATTTTTCTGAGTCCTATTTATTGGGGAATACACACACTGGTAAACAATAATTAATGTAATGAATATATTAGTGAAATTGCAGTGGTACTTGTCTTTATGTGTATTCTTCAGTCATGTTATTAAAAGATAATTCACATACCTTAAAGTTATGATTTTTAAGTGGAAATTAAATTATTATATTCATGGAGCTGGGTAAGGATCATCATTGTTTACTGTCATAATGTGTATTTGCATCATTTTTAACAAAACCCTCGTACCTTCTAGCAGTCAGGTATCTTTTACCTTCATCCCCTGAAAGCCACACACCCCAGCCTTCTTATCTGTTCTCTGTCTTATCTATACTGTCCATAGTCATCACATAATACTTGGCCTGTGTGTCTGGCATGTCCAAATTAGCATAATGTTTTCAAAGTAGTCCTATGTAGTACCAAGGATCAGTGTTTTATTCTTTTTTATGGCCAAATATTAATTATATGAATATTTTATATTTCATTTATACAGTTGCAAATTGATGGACATTTGGTCTATCCCTATATCTTCGTTATTATAAATAAAACACCTATGAACATCTGCACTTTACAATGTGTTAGCATGTACTTACTGTTATTTTAGGCTACATATGGAACTGTCAGATCCTACAGTAATTAATTTAACATTTAACATTTTGAATACATGCCAGTTTTCCACAGTGGCCTTGTCATTTTATAGTTCTATTAAAAATATTTGGATTAATTTCTTGGTATCTTCATCAGCATGTCTTCTTACCTATCTTCTTATATTAATTTTCCTGTTGGAGCAAACTGGTACTGTCTTGTGGCTACGTGCATTAGGTGTTTCCTTAGTGACTGATGACACTGATCAGGTGTTCATATGCTTATTGGTCATTTATGCATTATGAAGAAAAATCTTTTCAAATTCTTTGCCTATTTAAAAAATAAAATTGTCTTTTTGTTGTTGAGTTGTCAGTTTTTAAAATATTGTGAACAAAGCCCAATGGGAGATACATGATTTCAAAATAGTTGCCTTATTTAGAGAGATGTCTTTCTATAAAAAATATACCTTAATTATATATCTATATGTCTAGTCTTCTCCCTAATATCTATTGTATGGGGAAGGGAATGTAGAAAGTATTACAGATTTACAGATTTTATATCTATCTATCTATCTATCTATCTATCTATCTATCTATATCTATATCTATGTCTATATCTATATCTACGTCTATGTCTGTCTATGTCCATATCTCTATGTATGTATGTATGTGTCTATCCATCTATCTATCTATCTATCTATCTATCTATCTATCTATCTATCTATTGACTACCCCCAAGGAATATGCATATTGCCTGTTGTCAGTTAAATTTTTTCATAGTATGAAGCTGTGTTCTCAATCCAAATATTTTGCCTGTGCACATATAGTTAGACCAATTTTTCCCCCTTGAAACTGTCTTAGTACCAGTATACAAAGCCAAATGATGATAGAGCAAGATAGTATCTCTAGACTCTCAGTTCTATTCCACTAATTTCTGTGTTGATCAATATGCCCACACTATATACTGAGCTATCTCTCCAGCCCCAACAATTCTAAATTAAAGAGAATCTAAAAGGTGCCATTGCCTTACAATAAATAAGTAGTCTCAAATGCATACATACATGTATACATACATGCATACGACGTTGATTCTCAAAGAAAAGAACAGTCAACACAGTCAAATATGTATGTGCAAAACAAATAACACTAGTTTACATATGTAGATATCAACAAAGAATATTCTTGGTTCCCATTTTCTTACCCTAAGTACAATTGCCCAAACAATAATCATAAAATTGGTGGGATTATGGTGCAGAAAGTGCAATTTTATGCCATTAACTGAAAGATATATGCAATTGAATTTGACAGAAAAACATTGCTAATGCAAATTATATAATTTTAATTTAGTTAATACAATAATTCACCATATAATAATACAAGTCAAATGACATTGTCACTCAAATATCTTACTTTGTGTTTTTCTTCTCAAAAAGAATACATACTCGATAAGCCATTTATTCAGCACAGGTTATCCAAGTTTCAGAGCAATTTCTTTTGGTGTCATGACAATTTAGAAGAGCAAATGAACACATGAGAGACAGAAGAGAAAATGGGCAAAGACACCGGCTTATCGGGAGCGGGAGCCCAGCCTACGATACCTAACCCATTCTTAACCCCCCGGTCACAGCAAGAATCAGGTCACGAAGGCAGAGCCCTCATTAGCTATGACAGCACCTTTTGCAGGTCCCTCCTTTGAGGATGTTCGCATGACAGTTGAATTTCTATAAAAGTTTTAGAAGGGACATAAAGCTTGACCAAAAATATAAGCTATCAGGAAAAGATGATATTTGTATTTTCACAAAGTCCTGAAATTTTTTATAGTTAAAGTGACAGTATTGAAGGTAGAAATAGATAAGTCAACAACAATAGATGGAGGATATACTTAGCCCCATTCGGTAATGGCTACAATGGTTAGGTAGAAGAATGTGAAAGGAATTAAGACCTAAACCAAACATCAGATGAACAAGACAAAGCAATCATATAGAATAATCCACCTAGAAATTCCCAACGTTCAAGTTCACATAGAGCATTCTCCAGCATAAACAACGTGTTACAACATAAATCAGCCACCAATAAGTGTAAAAAAAGATAGTTGCTCTTTTTGGCTTTCAATAAAGTTATCCTGCAATAAACCCATTGCATGTTGAAAATATTCCGAGTAAAAAAATCTAATATAACTAAATCATTGCATATTCTGGCTTAACAACAAAGAAGTCAATAAAGCATGAAGTTGTTTTCTATTTTGATTTTGTGGCTTCCATTGTTTCTTGATCTGATGAAAGATTCTTAGAACACATTTACTAGCTTTGGAAAAAAATAAAAAAAAATAAGAAGTCCCAATTCAAAGTGTGCTTATCACTTTCACACCCTCAGGAAACTGAACAATCAGTTTTAATTTTAGTATACCTTAAGGTATGGGACTCTTGTTTTTAGTCATAGCTTGTAGTTTCACTGGAAATTTTAACCACATATTTTAAATTATATGCCAACTCTGTAGATTAAATACCTTTTCCCTCTTACCTTTGTTGTGGTTATATTTTGTTTTCATTTTTTGTCAATATGTGCTCACGAGTCATTTTTGTGTTCTAATTCTGGGTGTTGTAATTTGTATTTTTGTCCTGAGATACTGACATCTTTGCTTGCTTTGTGATTAATGGTTCAACTGCTGACTCCCAAAAATCTCAACCATTGTGCTTTCTGCCCTTGCCAGTGCTTCTGTGATTTTCAGGGGGTGACTCAACGTGTGGCAGTTTGACACACTGCTTCACTCTTCCAAACATCTTTGTGGAAAGGCTTGGAGTGGGCCAAAATGAGAGGGGACACCTTTTTGGGGTCCTGACCATGTGGCTCACAGATCTGCATATGTATTTGATGTCTACATCTCCCTAAATATTTTGGGACTTTGCACTGCCCCTATGTCACTGGTATTTAAACTTTGGTGGCTAGCTCCTCGTTTGTTCCAACTGGTGTCACCACCTCAGAAAGCTGAGATGAAAACAGTTGCCTCCCGTTGTTTTCAGTACTGCCTTGTAGACTGAGTTTTTCACTGTGTGAACTCTGAGTCAGGGCAAATAAAGTCAATGTTACGAGCTAAGGTTTTTCAGTAATGGAAATCTGGGAAGTTCCAGTAGTGAGAGCTGGTAGAGATGAAGATGTGTGGAGAGCCCTGTGCTTCTGTCCTCCGCAGGACCTGGCAGGCTGCTGACTCTCCCACCTGCTGCTGTGCATCCCTTTGATCTTTAAGTGGACCAGCAGTGGGAGCTAAAGAGACAGAAATACGAATACATTAAATTGAAACAGTGAAAAAGTTCCTTTCCCTACCAAGGTTTAGTTACTTTTTAGTGACATGCTCTATCATTTTTAAAAGCCTTTTGTAGCAAATAGCCAAAGTAATGAAAATAGCTTCCAACTATCTAGAGCTAATTATCTAGGCCTTGGTCAGTGTCATAATGGCAGATTATCTTTTCCATTTTTTCTGTAAGTGCTCAATTTGTTTGTTGTATACAATGTTATCAATGTCTTTGTTTATGTCCACTTATATCTCATTCATTGTATGATGCACATTTTGCTTCCAGTTTTCTGAATGATAAGTCTATGTAATTTGCTTGTTCCATCATTTTTAATTAGGCCCTTTCATTGTATTTACTTTCGTTATATTTCTGTCCATTTTGCTATAGGACTTTGAACATGAATGAGCCATTTGCCACATTAACTGTGGTTTTCTGCTCCCTTAAATCTTCTTGGTTTGATGTTTGATATGTCTCGGAAGTTTAGGAACAAATTATGGTATTAAGATAATTGAGATTCAGAAGCAGCTCTCTATGGCCCATATCCTTATCTATAACTTTGCTGATAAATAACTTTGTGGGAGGATCGAAGGCTATTGTCTCTTTTCTCTGAATGCTTGTTTAAGCTGGTAAACAATGTAATCACTTGAACTGTAATCCAGGGGAATAGAAAATAGGTTGCCTGGCAAATGCCTGAGATCCTTGCACCTACCCTCACAGTATTAATGTACTGAAGAATCAGGATGCTATGTGGCATATTGGCCTAACATAAGCATTTGGGTTTTCTTTTTATATTTTTCACTGTAATTATCAGAGTTTTGTTCCAGCTGTGTCTTAAATTTTAAGAGTTATTAAAATGGCAGTATTATTGTTAACAGTGGTCATTGCTGACTACTGGGAATTGTTTGCTGACTCAGTGGAAATTTAGAAAATGTGCACACATTCTGGATTTCTTCCCAGAAAGAAATGTTACTTTGGGTCATATCAATGGAGAACAAATCCCTTTGTTTATAAATTTCTGAATTTCCTAAAGCCCAGTACATTTACTGTTCATCGGTCTTTCTTAGATGAGTTGAAATCCTGGAGAAGTTTTATAGAATCCCGCAGGTGATGTTTACATATAGACACTGGTTATTTTGCTACAGACCGTGAAAACCAGGCAAGAAGAGTATTTATCTGATATCAAGGCGATTACTAGATAGTATCTTTAAAAAGCAAGAGTATATAAATTATTCAAAAGACAATCACATTAGAGCATAAAATTGAATTTTACACTTTAATGATATTTGAATATTTGTGTGGAAGGAATAAGCCAGTAATGTGGATGTTCTGGATTTTGCTGAAGCAGTGCTGACCTCAGAGCTCGTCCTTAGCACCTGTGAGGGAGGGAGGGTGATTCCTGGGTCACCTGGGCTGCAGAACAGGCAACTCTGGATTTACTATCAGAGCATGTAGCTCCAAACTCAGGTCTTTCTATTTAGTATTTCAGTGAACTTGATGACCACATAACCACTCTGGATCTTTATTTTATGAGGATGAAAAGAAGTTTTATGATCAGAGTAAGCGCAGTGGCTCTTGCAGCTCTGTGGGATAACTGAACAGGGCCATGGTATCTACCAGGTGCTAGGACAGCATGGGAAGTGAAGCAGCATCCCAGCGAGGCTTCATCCCAAAATTAGTGAAATTATTTCTAGGTGAGGAAAACCTACTGGAGGTAGTACTAGTAGATCAAAGTCAGCAAAGAAGTGAAATTACTGTGATAGTGCTCAGCAAACAGAAATCCTTCCCTCAAAGCCGAGGTAAGGATGGGTTCCCCCTCCCAGGTAGCTCTCTTTAACGACAATGGAGACATTTGCAAATTTTCATTAAGAAAGCCTACCTTGGCATGAAGACAGGGCTGTTTGCCTCTCCCCATGCTACTTTCTGTGCTGAGCTGGATCATTCATTTCTAACTCCTCTTAGTTAGCTAGAGGTGTTGGTTTATGGTAATCAAATGACTGATTTTTTAGTTCCTGCTTTTCTATTTGAGTAAGTCGTCATGGTTCTTGGTTTCTCGGCATCAAACTGGTCACTGATAATGTGTATTTACGTTATCTTACCTGGTCCCTGGCGTCATATGAATAAATGATGGATATATAAACATTCCTTTTATTTGGCCATGTGATGCACTTCCACTTGACATGCCTTTAGAAAATATGCTTTGTGGTGGAGCTGTGCTAGACCTGGAAGTGCTGTTAGAGAAACAAGTCTTGGCCCCAGTGTGATGGGACTTGCAGGGGAGGAGGAGACATACCAGCCATGCCTGCAGATACAGTGACATGCTGATTTCACAGTAGTGTACATATGTACATATGTACATATGTATGTATGTAAGTAATTTAAAATCAGGACCTAGTTATTATTCTTACCTATGGGGTACACTGTAGTAATTCAGTATATGTTTAAAATGTGTGATGATCAGACTGCAGTTAGCATTTGTATCTCCTTAAATATTTACCATTTCTTTGTGTTAGGCTGTGCCAACCTTTTCTTTTCTAGGCCTTTAAAAACTATATGGAAAATTGATATGAGCTGTAGTCTCCCACCCAGCAGAAAGATGTCAGCATGCTTTCCCCTAGTTCGCTACATTTGTGTACCTGCCAGGCCACCTGCCTCTACTCCCACCACAGATACCAGGAACCACTCTTCTACTCTCTGTGCTATTAAACCTACAGTGTGGTTTGCTACATATGAGTGAGAAGAAGCAGTAAGTCTTTTTCTGCACCTGACTTACAGTGGGTACTACTAACAACATCCAGTTGCATCTGTATTGTTGCCAAAGACAGGCTTTCACTCTTGATCATGTAAGTTTTGAAGGACTGACAGGAGATGCTGTGCCTTGCCCTGAGCAGCTGACAGTGCAGTTTGGGAGAGACTAAATTTAAATGGGATCTCAAGCCCTCAGTAGGGAATCCCAAGGCCATGAGGCCAGGGATGGGAGGGGACTAGAGAGAGAGGCCCAGAGGGGAGAAATAGCATGGCCATATGAATGGCTGTGGCCCACTTCAGCAGCACAGTGTGCAGCGAAGTGGCAGAAGTCAAGAGGAGAATTAAGAAGGTGGGGTCACCTAATGTCTACACTCTCCTGGTTACACTCTAGCTTTGAAACTCCTTGTTATCTAAAGGTAAAAGTCTTCAGACTGTCAATTTCAACCACCAAAAATCATTGCATCAGTTATCAAAAAATTTTCAAGTGGGGACGATCTCACATCAAAGATCTTACTTTCATGTGAATTTCGTGCCTAACTAGACCCATCAAGGACACTTGCACATAGAAATTGCAGGGAAGTGACATCTAAGAGGCCTGTATCTGCCAACTTGGTTTGGTGTCCTGGGCTGAGCCCAGTGATGATATAATTGGGTTCAGTGTCTGCCTTCACTTCCAGGGTGACAAATCACAAGAATAATAAATCCCCTGTAGAGCTGGGTCTTGATAGATCACACTGCAGTCTCTTTGACTTTGACATACATCCCTGACATTTAGATTTCAGTATGACACACAGGGAAGAAAGGGTTACAGATCACAGCCTGGATTTTAAACAGTGTATTTGTTGACTTGCATCAGGGAAGAGGGAGAGTGAAAGGGGGAAGGTAAAGGAATGAGATAGGAGGGAGCAGAGAATGAGACTATGAGATGACTTCTGTGATGTTAGGATCCAGGAACTGCCCTGAAATTTCCTAAAACCATGAAGTCCCAGGTGGCATTTGAAGATGCCTGTCCTGGAGTGAAGCCACCAGCCTGGACAAACAGAGTTGTGGAAGTAAGATATTATTTCCCAGGTGCTAAAAATTAATAAGCATGACACTTGTCTTTAAGGGCTTCATAATCACTCATACTAATAGAAACATAAACAATTATAATATTGTTCATTAGAAGTTTCAAAAGCCAATAGTGTCATGTGCCAGGATGAGTCATTTATACCAGTTATCTTATAGCTGATAACTGTCTTTTTAACAATCATTTTTTTTTCAGATAGGATAAATAAGACTCCGTGAATCCACACTTTATATTTAGCAAACATTAAGACTAAATCCAGTTAGCTGTTCACCAGGTTTGTTCTTTAGTAACTGTTCCATATTATCCCAACAAATAGAATTATGATTCTATTTGTTGTGTCATAGAATTATGGTCAGAATGCCAGGGAGTGCATGAGAAGTGTTCTGTGAGAGACCCTGAGAAATGGTTCAAGGAAGAGGTGATCTCTATGCTCATGGCTTTTGATCTAGGACCTTCAGTTTAATCCCTAGGAAATCAGGGTGATATTATAAATCCAGATTCTCCCTTCAATCTGAAGGAGTATGAAGGGAGAATTAGGTGTCTTTGGAGGGCGTTGGGAATGCATCAGTTGTTTTGAAAACTGCTAAAGTCATAAAAGGGGAGAAAAAACCAAGGTCTCCCTCTCTATATGAAGGTGGCCCAGGTACAGAGTTAAAGGAGTG
The DNA here is from genome assembly GCA_004027025.1 of Myocastor coypus. Classification (NCBI taxonomy): domain Eukaryota; kingdom Metazoa; phylum Chordata; class Mammalia; order Rodentia; family Myocastoridae; genus Myocastor; species Myocastor coypus. Next base: position 28,068 of record PVJA010006250.1, read on the forward strand.
ATAGAGTAGCTTCACGTTTGTTTTTTTTTTTTAATTTATCAATTTATGTATATATTTTGTACTATAATTAATACATTGCATATTATTGTCTTCATTATAGTTGTTGAAGAGTATGAGCTACAGACATGATTTCCTATCTAAACATTATTAGTGCAGATCTTTCTTTTCATTACACAAAGAGGAAGTACCTGTATATATAGTTCAATAGTCCATAACAGTAGTGGATTATCAGCTCATCTGGCATTTTTGGAAGCTGTTAGCTTGAGCCTTTTGCAACTTAGTATATTAATATGGCTTTTCTTTTCATACCTTATTTTTAGACTTTTCTGCTGGATTGTTAAGACCAACATAAAGCAAGACCTATATTACAAAAAAAATGTAACTTTTGTATCTGACAAGGTCAGTGAGGTCTCCTCAGGATTTACCCTGAAACCATGTACTGCGGTTTGTAGAACTTCTGTTAGTGTCAGCCATCTGGAGGAGTTACAGCCATTTCTTGACCAATTTGCTCTCTATGAAAGCCTGAGAGAATTTTTTCCCTCTAGGTGACTCTCCTTAGGCACACTGTACATCATCAATCACTTTCCTATGTGGCCCCATAATCTCCTTGAAAAGGTAACGTGGGACTCCACTGAGTTATAGGCCATGGCAGTACAGGTTCTTTTATGTCCTGTGTCCTCACTAACCTTGAAGGTCTAGAGCCAAAATATTTACTATTCTTGTATTCCTTTTTTCTCTAAATATTTGATCTGACAACTTCAGTTGTTAACCTGCCAGAAGAGCTTAATGATATTATTCCCTATAACATAGACACTTGAGCTTAACATCACTAACTTTCCGAATATCAAATGCTTTAGACATAATATGAAACACGTGTTTTCCATCAGTTGATATTCTAAACTTTAAATCCCTATAGAATGTGAAAGGAAAAAAATTGTGCATTGTTACACAGAGATTTAGGAACTTAACCATTTACAAAATTGTAGCGGTACATTTCTGTGTTCATTTTTCCTTCTCTCATACTGTCTTTCCTTCCTTCCTTCCTTCCTTCCTTCCTTCCTTCCTTCCTTCCTTCCATTCATTCATTCTTTCTTTTTATTTTTAAACAAACATTTACGTGAGAGAGTATAGCAATAATTGATATGACATTAGAAGTAGTGCCTAATTAGAAGACCAGAATGCCAGGCATTCCAAACATGGAATTCAAAACAAACATTACATATTGCTATCCTCAGTGAGTTTGCTTTCTTCCCTCCCTAATCCACTAAAATGTTCATTCTCTCCGAAGGATTTTCTAATTCGACTGAAGAACAATAATTTCAGAGAGTTCATGAACTGTAGTGTGGCAGGCAAGATAAGCAATACCAAGTGGCTAAGGTGTAAGCTCACCTGTGACAAGGGCTACAATGTAAGTGCAGTGCTGAGGACAAGGTTCAGTGGGCAGTGCCAAGAGATGCCAAGGCGGAAAGAAAGGCATGAAACCCCCAAAGCCTGACAAAAACAGTAAACAGGGAAGATTTCATTCATAATATATGGTGAAACACATTTAGAATACCACATCTATTTTTCTCTACCTTCATGTGTAGTTTCCCTTCTGAAGATTGATCATGAAAAGTGTTACAGATCAAATCTCTGATTGATCTTCTTATCAGATTCTTTGTAAAATTACCCAATGGGAAAGCAACAAAGATGGATTTGTATAAGCAGTGATCCTAATACATGTTTTGTGATACAACAAAAACTACATAGGCCTGGGCCAATACTTGAGGAGAATAAAGTGTTTAAATTTAATTTCAAAAACCATGCTATGGAGACATCTCAGATGGTAATTAAATTCCTCTAACTCCATCACATCCTGTGCTTGGATGGCAGAAATTTCTTGTCTTCTTGACCAAATTCTTCTCCATCCCTAGGCTAATATTCTTTGCCACCCCACCTTCTCACCCAGTTATACAATTGACTCCCATTATTTGAGCTGTCTTGGCAGATGAGTTGAAAATTGTAGGAATGTCTTCTGGATAGATAGCAAGGTGGTAAGCAGTGGTGGCAAGCCCACGTGCCCTTCAGGAACTATTTGAAGTTGGCAGCAGGAAATCATAGTGCTGTGACTGTGCATTCCCCCTCTACAGGCACCCATAATGATCAGTTCCATTTATTCCCACCTCCCCTGTGGTAGACAAATAAGAAATAGCTTTTAGTTTTACTTGACAGCTGTATGTTCTGTGGTACTCTTCCAGATCCATCAAAAGAAATGTTTAATGGATTTGCCTGTTTAAAGATATCACTCTCTCTAAAACAGAATTGTTTTTCCCATTAAATGTTTGTTTTCCCTCTTATGTCCCCTGGCTTGCTCACTGATACAGCCACCCTAGCAATTTCTGCAGCTAAAAATACATGAAATATTTCTGACCCTCCTTCCTCTCTATCTTCTGTACCACTCAAGTACTAACAATTATTGACCCCACTATCCTAAGTTTATTTCTAAAAACGGGGTCTTTTTATTCCTTCTGTCTGTTTTAGCCGCCTTTATCCCTTCTGAACTTCTGGAGCATCTGCTTCACAGATTTTATTCTTTCCAGTGTGTTCTCCAGGTGACTGCCAACATGAATTTACTAAAAGTTCTTATTTTACTGCCATGAATAAAAGGTTTCACAAAGCATGGAATAAGGTCAATCCTGGCTTTCAAGCCAGTCTCCCTTGTTCATCCTCCCTTGACCCATCTGCTTGTGATAGGTACACTCTGCCAGCAATACTAGGACTCAGACGTTGGGTCAGCAGCATTGCCCAAGCTAAAGGCTCTGCTTTCCTATCCTCTGCTCATCTTATTTGCTTCTCATCTTCCTTTCTGTCCACACCTCTGAGGATACTTCCTTTGCATTCCAGGCTTATGAAATCCTTTCCTTCCCTGTGCTCAGCATGCTCTTTCTTAGAAACCCTACCTTTAACATTTCCTCAGCGGAACTCCATTTATTGCATAAGCAACTTTCTTACTGGCAGGACTGTGGTCTTCCTCACTGGAGGGCAGAAATCATAGATTTTAAACAAGTAGAATGTTGGCAAAAGATAGATACTTAATAAACATCTAGAGAATGGGTGGTTGGGTGATTACTCTCTCTGCCCATTTCCCCACCTCCAACAAATCACACACCACACACTTTACACAAAACATACTACAGACATATGCCACACACTACTGCCACACACATGCACACTCATATGCATGTATGATAACTTTAGGCACTTTCATTTTAGGGCACTTGCCTCAGCTATGTGACAGTAAGCACATGTTATTACTCTTTAAGTTTCACTGAGTTGAAAATTACACAAAAGTCCCAGAACTTTGAAAGGACTCAATGTGATATTGTGGGAATTGCCATTCAGTTTTAAGAAAAGCTGTTGTTCAACTTGACTTGTATTTTAATTACTGCCATTCCTTATTTGTATATATAAATACACATATATTCTGATGTTTACATAATTCTATTTATAATTCATCAAACATATACATATATATGCATATAAACATTTCAAGACAATGATGCAAAAGTCTGTGGGTGCTCAAGTCCCTTATATGAAATGTTATATAGTATCTACACATAACCTACATAGTAACCTACATAGTACTTACATATACTTTATCTACTTTTGTTTATCTTGGTTTTAATTTTTGGTACTGGAGATCAAGCTGAGGATATTGAGTTTGCCAGGCAGGTGCTCATGCCACTGAGCTATCTCCCAGGCCTTCCATGTACTTTAAATAATATTTAGCTTATTTACAGTTCCTAATGCAAATGAGTCACCACGTAAGTAGTTTTATACTTTACTGTTTCTATAATAACAACAGGGATACCTGTATGGACATTTATCACGTGGAGAGTTTTTTTTTTTTTTTTTTTTTTTTCTGAATAGTTACACGCACAACTGGTAGAATTTGTTATATATACTTACACTAAATGTCCTATTCGTGTCTTCAAAACAACCAAAAATGTAATTAAACTTCAGGGCCTGCTCTGCAAATCCAGCTTCTGCCTGGAAGTTCCTTGGGAGGAGTATGACCCGTGTCCCATTATTTAGTGTCTGATTGCCTCTCTCTGAGCAATAGGAAAGATAGCAAGAGAGCTCAGAGGACAGTGTAGGTTGCAGCCTTTGGCACTTTCTTCTGCTCCTTGGGCTCAAACTTCTTGTGGACTCAGGGCTGCTCGAGACCAGTTGTGCCTTGACCCTGAGAGGTGCTGGGAGCCAGGCCTTCAGGTGATGCTCTCAGCCAGGCCTAGGAGCAGCTTCCCACCTAGCTGTGTGCTGAGGTGAGTTGGCAAGGGGCTTTACAGGGGCAGAAAACCAGCTGTCAGAGAGCAGAGAGAGAGCTATGAGACCTAGAAAGAAGGGCTGGTGTGTACCATCCTTCCTTCCCTCCAGAGGTCCAAGGCCCAGTTTCTAGCTTCTTCCCTACTACTGGGTGAGTGAATGAGTAAAAGCAAAAAAGAAATAGCAATTTCTACCAATAACAAAGAATGGGTAACTTGGAAGCTATGGTGCACCACTTCCTGCATGCATTCATGCTTCACTGCATTTGTCTCAAGTGAAATGAACCTGATTCACCTTGGAGGCCACTCCCACAGTGCCCATCTTCAATACATCAAGCCCTCCCAGAGAACACTGCATCAGGCTCTCGGGGGGGCAGGTACCATACACTCTACCACCCCCAGCTTCTTTTTAGCTATGGTCTGCTTCATTCACATGCATATATGAGCACCCTACTTCAAGCATTGTGTAAAGAGCAGTGATAAAATGCTGAACAAAGCAAGGCTTAAAAGCTCACCATCTGATAGGGTCAGTCGCAGGGGTTGTCCAGTTACTACCTGGAGTAACAGATTAGAGCTTAACTGACTTTCTCATCTGTAACTGCATAAATTTGGAAAGATCCACAGAAGTGATTCCTGTGGGAATTTCTTAGTTAACAAACAGCTCAGCAAGAAAACACATAAAATGGGGAGAGGGGAAGTATAGATAAGTAAGTGTGAGAAACACTGAATATTATGTATTTGTCTATTAAAAATTTAAAAAAAGTTATTAGCAAGCCACAAGTTCTCATGAATCTTGAAGAAAAGAAACCTGTCTCTTTTGTTAAATGCAGTATTTACATGATTCTGTGAGCTTCTCAGAGTGCTGGTGAGTATCTTCTGCAAGATTTCCAGAGCTCTTGTGGATTCCATGGACACAGTGGGGAATGAAGAGACTTTGAATAGAGCCCTAAAATTCAGAGCCTCTTTGAGATATAAAAATACATTAGATATTATTTTGTCCAAACTGGTAGCCAATGCACTTGTTAAAGAGTCTGCCTGGCTGGCCCAGAAGCTGGGTACCCAGCCCTCCTGCATAAGATTATGATGCACTGAACTACAGTCTGTTGCATCTGCGTCTCCCAGAATGTTATCTCCTGAAGATCCCACCCACATCCCTTTCTGGAGGAACCTTGACAGCATCCACTCTATATGTGTTGGCTGAGGTTTCTCAGAATCTTGACTCTTCAGTCCTAGTGCAGCTGTTGAGGGAAATTTCCCTCTTGCTCTGCTTGAGTGGAATAAAATACATATGCATTTATCTGTTGCATAATTAGGGTAGACATAATTATAGTCAACACACAGTTGTTGATCAGATTCTTCATGGATGCTTTTCTTTGGGTAGATCTTACTGATTCCAAGGTGAACTGCAGCACGATGATAACTTAATAAAGTGTGTGCCAAGTGCTCGACCCCATCCCTCCCTTAGGGTGTGTGCCTCTCTTTGTATCTGTGTGTTTTTCAGAGTTTAACTCAACACACTTTAGGCATGATGTTGATGTCTGCACTCATTGTTTTGCCATTTCTGGGCCAGAGCATCCAGCGCCAACAGTTTCAAGAGGGGATTTCCTTCAGCTCACAGTTCAGTCCCTTGTCTCCTGGCTCCAAGGCAGAGATAGCATGGACAAGTGAAGGTGTTCCATGCAGCAGCTGGGCAGTGGAAAGAAGCAGGGCACCAGGAACAAGAACACACATTTCCAGTCACACCGCAGGGAACCAACAGATCCCACTGCGAAGTGCACATCTGCTGAACTCGATGTGTTTATCCACTGAGATGTCCGCACCCATGATTCAATATATCTGCATGAACATTTTAAAGGTCACTTTAAATCTAACCCATAATATTATCAATGCTATTTCACCTTGTTATAAGCATTACATTCTGTTCGAACAAATAGTAGCAAGCAGTCTTATCCCACTTACTGTGGGGCCTCTTTGGCCTAAACACTGCCAACAGTTAATAATTCTAAAAAACATCTTTAAAGGAAGATGAAACAGTGAGAATGCCATTATCCTCATTTCACAGATGGGAAACTAAGATACAGTTGGATTCAATGACTCCAGTAGGTACTCAAATGCCATCTCCCATTGGAGCCTAGATTGGAATCCAAGCCACACTGCTCCAGGGACAGCGCTCCTGATGATTACACTGTATATCTCTCTCAATTGAGTTAGTAAACTCTTGATCCCAGAAGGGCTCCAGCATATTTTATTTGTCTGTCAAATAATTTTTTAAAATGAAATATCACCTGTGAATATAAAAAGTAGGATGAATTCATGAAAGCAAATGTTAACATTAGAAAATTTATCTGGTAAATACAAATGGTTTACCAAAACCCAAGAGTAATGGCACAGGGAGCTGGGTGTTTGTTTCCTATTTCACAAAGCAAAGCAGCTAACTTTGCATTTGTCTCAGCAAATAGTTTGTTTGGCTTCTTGGAGGAATTTGAAGACATGTAAATAAAATCAATAACAGCGGCTGTGGAATCTTAACAGATAATGAGCATCAGCTTTTCTCTGTGTGCCTCTGCTTGCCTATTCTGTTTTAAGCTATGGCATCCTGACTTCCCATTTGAGTTTCTGGGATCTTTTTTGCCTCAGTAATGTGCACATCAAACACTGGCAAGTCTGCCCCAAGAAGCAATGGCAACTTGAATTATATATTACATCTCAGAGGTAATATTTCCAGCTGTATGACTGTTCGAGAATTCTTTCAAGAAAGCATACACACACACACACACACACACACACACACACACACACACACACACTTTATAGAGTTCTGTATATTTGACTATACAGAACAACAACCAACCTATGTCTGTACACAACAGTCAGTAAGTAGGGTTCACACCTTGGCTCCTTCCAGTTGTTTTCCTACCAGACTGTGGATATCCTCAGATCTTTTGCAAAGCCAGAGTTGTTACTCTTGCTGATGTCTAATGATCCTATTCATGGTCCAGTCATGATGGAAGCAATTATTACTATTCTAAGTCTCATGCTATAAACTCGCAATGGTGCGGTTCACTGTTTGTGGTATTAGCCTTGGCCCGTTAGACATAATTCTGCCTATGACTGTGAAGTCAGGCCTATCCATTCAGAACATGACAGGTCATGTATCCACTACATCTGCTGAATCAGTTGGGTCTGTGCAGTGAATAAAACCTCCTCATTTGCAGACCTTAGTGAACTTCTGCGTGAACGTACATGGAATTTTTCTAGGAAGGCTTAAAACACAATTTACTTGATATTTCTCAATTGAACGTATGCCTCATGATTTCAGTTATCCACAGTTTATTTTACTATACAAGTTAATGTCTATTTTTGTTGTTTGTTGTGGTATTATATCTATGTGAAAATCCTTTTATTTACCTTGGATGGAGACATGTAGAACTACCCACTGGAGAACTGAGGTAATATATTTCCAGGAGAGTTCTATTAAAAAAAAAATGTAATTGTGAGCATCTGTTCACTTGTGTGCTGTTTTTCTGTCCAACTGGAATCCTAAATCCCTTATGCAAGTAGTGGCAAATCTACACACACGTGCTATAGTCTGCTGTTTGTGTTGTTGAAAGTTCACTGCCTTCTCCCAAGAATATATTATAGATTTATACTGTTGTGCTGATTCAAGAACTGGATTTCTTTGATCTTTGTGCCCCATGACTCTCATCATATAGCTTTCCAGCTGTCTGAGTGTTCATATCCATGGGGAAATGGGGAGGGGAAATATGGATGCTTTCTGGTCTAGGTTTGCAGCTGGTGTTTGTCCTCCTGCCCACATACTAGAGTTGCAAGTTAGTTATGGGACCCAATTTAGATACAGAGGATTCTGGAAAATGTAGTATTTCATTAAAGATTGGCCAAACCCAAGTTTAATTGGCCCACCTCGACCTTTGGGAGATAATTAGCAATTTCTACTGAATTGTATAAGTGTTGAAATTGTGAGCCTCGGTTTTCTCAGATTTAAAATGGAAAAATCAACTTGACTGTTTCATCCACTATTATTTTTTCAGGAAAGTCTGAACATTAAAATCAAGTAAATTACAAAATGCTATATAGACTTAAATTATTCTTTGTAATGATCGTTACTGATAATAGAATAAAAATGATCAATTTATCTTACCTTAGCCTAGAGAATTAGGGGAGTGTTCAGTAACTAGGTCTTAGAAGCAAAACATGTTTATTACTGTGGTTGTCATTTATCTGTAGTGCTTCTTAAAAATAATTTATTTATTTATTTATTTGGTACTCGCTGCACAGCTCAGACTCATAATGACTCTCCTATCTCAGCCTTCCCAGCATTGCAAGTACAGGCATGTGTCATACATCCAGTTTTGGTAGCCAGCATGGCACGTCTGAATTTCCAGGGCTGGAACAGTATGCAATACCAGAGATTTAACCCAAGTCATTGCACTTTCCAGGAAGGTGCTTAGGCTGCCAAACTATCTCGCCAGCTCTAGAGTTTCTTTTATGTCTGCCTAATATTCAAGCATAGATCATGGACTGGGATCTGTAGATAAGAAGAAAACTGAACTGAGAAGGATGAATGGTATGTCTATAAGTATAAAAGAACCACTGCCTTAGAGTATCTTCTTTGACTGCTGCATTAACTTAAAGCTAAGATGACCAAGTCTAGAAAACCCCTGAGCTGAGCACCATACCAGCTTATCTCAAATAATGGTAGCTCTGTGTAATAAGTCTCCAGTGTGCAGTGTGGTGGCTGGCTGCTGTGCTTTCAGACGAGATTTGTGAAATATAATGAAGAACAGGTTAGAAGTGTGAGGTTTTGAGGCCAAAGAAGCCTACTTGAAAGTACCCTTTCTGTTAGCTAGGAATAACCTGAATCTAATTTACTTAACTGTTTGCTGTTTTGTTTTCTAATTTATTCCATAGTGAACTTTATAAGGTCAAGTAGTTTTCATAGAGGTTGGCTGTGATGTTTCTAAAGTACTAGCTGCAGCAGAGCCCTCTTCAGGGAGTCAGCCAAGTGTTGCTGCAGCACACCCCACTCTTCATAGAAATGCTATCCAGGTCAAGAGTCACATAGGCGGGTAGGAACACAACTGGGACCAGACTCCAGGGCTGTCTGAATCCAAAAGTCACATACTTAACATTGTTTTTGTTTTAATTTTGTATTCATTATTTTTGTTGTTGTTGCTTTCTTAAGCTTGAAACTATGCCTGGCCCATGATAATTGGTCAATAAATTACAACAGTTACTGTGTTCAGGTCAGTTGCTTGATGCGAGCAGGTGTTCTGTCACCTGGTGAGCCAGATGTTAATGGAATTGAGCCTTCAGCAGGGGATAATGGAGTCTTGCAAGCTCTGAACTGTTCTAGAAACTTCTCTTTAATGACGAATTCTTAACAGGTCAAGGCAGTCTCACTGCGTAGAATTTATGTGAAAAGTGATTGCTGATAAGTTTGATTGGCATTATCTACTTTCACCTACTTTTCAGAAGTGCTATTTTTTTTAAGGTATGACTGACAGTAGATCTATAAAGCACTGTACATGGTTTCAAGGTAAATCCTGAGGGGATTTGACTAACCATGGGAGTTACAGAAGTTACATGTTTTGTTATACAGGTCTTGCTTTTACTTGTCTTTAACCAAGCAGCAGAAAAGTTTAACCAGGAGACATAAAAAATAAAGCTAGATTATTATCTTGAGCCGTAAAAGACTTAAATCAACAACTTCTGATATTGCCAGCTCTACCAATAACCCCATACGATTATGGAATATTGAACAATGTATACAACTACTTTCTCTGAGTTCAACCAAAGAAATTTTTGTATCAATAATGATTAGAAAAATGATCATGTCCGCATCCTGTGTTCTAAGTAACTACTATGAGGACAACAATATGCATTGCATCAATTATTAGAAATGTACTACTAACTTGTTTTAAAAGTGTCACATTGTTGTTTCTTATTAAAAGTAATAAAAAATAAAGAAAGAAGTTCAAATGATGAATTTTCATCTTTTTAAAATTGATTATGGATATATATTATATGATGTTTGAATCACAATAAGCGTGGTTATCTCCATAGACATCACATCTTTGTGGTGAAAGTGTCAAGACTATGCCAACATCTGTCATCACCAGATCATGCATTAGCACATCAGAATGTCCTTTTTAAAATGTGTGTAGTTTGGCATCAATTAAACATCATCTTAAAAACAAAGAATATCATTATGTGGAAGAATAGATTAGGACCACTGAGCACATCCCGGCAACAAAGAACCTAGTATGCCTGCTATCTGTATGCCTGAATTTTTTTTTTTTTAAGAATGAAAACAATGCGACAATAATTAAAAAGCTAGCTCTTTCTTTATCTCAGGACATGCAGCCAACAATTGCAAATGGATCAAGCATTTAGGTATATAAAGGGAGAGTACAAAAGAGGCAGAAAGCCAGGTGATATCTCAGATCTCAAGAAATAAAATGCTTTTCTAAGCAAAGAGAGCCATGAAATAAACTATAGATGCCAGTTGCATATTTAAGTCCTGAAAAAAAGGATGTGTACATCAAAACATATTGTGAATAATGGAAAACAAACATTAAATTGGGAGAAAACATTTTCAACAGAGCTTTTATTTAACTTTCACAATATTCCTATGAGATAAAGAATATTAAATCTCTTTATATCTAAAGAAATTGACACTAAGATATGTTATGTTATTGAGCAACTTGGTAACTCAGCTAATACATGATGGTAGGAGCAGTTAAGCCCTTAAAAACAGAATACTGTCTATCTCAGTATCCCTTCTCGAGTTAAAAAAAAAAAAAAAAAAAAAAACAGCCAGAAAACTTTTCTGGTGAATTTTTGTTTTTATTCTTAGTGCCTCCTCCACCCCATAATACATGGGCATTTATTCTCAGGTGATATGACTTGGACATTTTTCTCTAACTTTCCTATGCATGAACAAAAGATAGCTTAGCATTTAATAGAAATAAATAGGTAAATATAAATGTAAATCTTCTAGCAGCAGTGCATTGGTGAACTCATGCCTGCTGCACACCAGCTGCAATGGGCATGCTCTGCCCCAGCCACATGCTCTGCTGAGCAAGGAGAGCTTCTGGCACCCTGGACTAGCACAGGGCCCAGTACCCTCCTCCCCACAGACAGGAGTTCTGCACTGTGGAAGTGATGTTTTCCTACCTGCATTGCTTAGGCTTATCATGAGTCCCCATGATGCTGCCCGTTCTTTTTGGCAATATTGGGATCTCTGAAGTCTACTTTTTATTGTTATTGTCATTGCTATTATTATTGTTATTTTTATTATTATTATTGTATTATGAACGCCTCAGCCTGCCCTGGGGATTGGGCTGGCACAGCATGTGGTGCTGGGGATCCATCTGTGGTCCCTGCGGTTGCCTAAGCTTTCCTAAGCAGACACTTTAGACTGCTGAACCATCTTGCTGGCCCTCTTAAGTCTATTTTAGAGTAAATTAGTCATGCCAAATAAATAACCTCCGTGTGTGTCTGGTATGGCAATCCTAGCAGGCTGTGATTCCACCTGTCTGGCTCCCTTCTTATTCTCCTCTGTTAGGCCTTTCACCCTCTGTAAAGGCTACTTTGCCCTCTAGCTGTAGCATCCAGCCAGCCAGGGACACTGAGCAAGTCCATAACATGTGGTGAGCTGACCTAAACCCCAGAAGGAACCCAAAGTGTTTTCTTCTGTGCACTCATTTGAGTGTCACACTAGTGTGGGAGAATGGAAGGGGATGCGCAGACAAGCACAGAGGCCAGGGGACTGCAAGGCAGCGGACACCTCTCATGCCCACCATCCATGGACAAGGCACTGAGCACTGCAGTACAGAGTTCAAGACAACTTCAGGAGGATGAAGTCAGCCCCTCTTCTCTACCTGAACAAATCTGCTGAGTAAGGAACTCCTAGGTGGACACAGAACACCCTGTCATAGTTCCAGAATGTGCATAGCCAAACCTGGGTCAGAAAAAACATGTGATGTGGATCCAGGGGAAAACAACTGCAGAGTTGTGTCATAGTGTGGAGGGGTCTAGAAGCCAGGCATCCTGCAAGTGGACCGCTGACCAAGAGAGTGGGGGATTGTGCACTCATCTGTCCAGGTTTATCCAGGATCCTTCCTCAGCCACTGCCAGGTGGACTTTTTCATGGCCCCTTCAGTGCATCGCATGATACTCAGATCAGCTGGCGCACATGTGTGCACGTTGTTCTGCTTCTCCTCATGGACAGAGGAAGTAGGTGAGTGGAGGTACCAAGCTCTTGGAGGAGTGAGGGAGGAAACCATTCTGCTAGGGAGAATTTTTCCTTGTGGCCTTTTTATTATCTTTTGGTCACCTATCCTGCTCTGTTTTGGTGGCCTCCGGTGTGTGAGAGTACAAAGGCTACCACATCTGGGGAATTTACAGTTATGTATACTCACTGATGTGCTTGGCAGGACTGCTAACACATCCATGATCACGCATACACACGCAAACACACATAGGAGACTGGCTTCAAGCAAAAGGTACAGCAGTGTCACAGAATGAAGTGAGAGAAAGAAGCGAAAGACTGGAGCCAGAGGCAAGAGACTGTATCTGTGTAGTGTTCCTGAAAAAGAAAGCAAACCAATATGATATTCTTAGGAGTAAGATAGACCTGGATCTTACTCTATGGTACCTCTCCAGTATAATGCAGTCTTGTATTTAAGCTCTCATTCCTTGCTGTGCTACTTATAATTTCCCACCATAAACTCACCTTCTTGCTAGTATCAAGTTTCAGATATGTACAAGGGAAGCATAAGTTATTTTCTGTGATAAGAAGAGAATGTCCACACATTAATGTCATTTAAAAATGTGCTAGTTTCCTCAGGGCCTAGGGAACCTATGGATGAAACTGACAACTTGGTAACACATTCACCCAGATTGTTCAGCTGCATTCTCTCTCCTTGAGTGACCTAAAGGCCCTCAGCCTCCCACAGAGTCCAGTTGCTTGTGGTGGCCCACAGACTGGCATGACCTTCTTGTCAAACTGTACACAGAGCCTCATTGCTCCATTTTCCAATTCCTGCTATGCTGCTAGCATACCTTACCATGCCCTGGGTCACCAGGCATTGATAGAGTACTTTAAGTCTCTCTGGCACAACTCCGTCACCTGAGTAGTAACTCCAGCTGCGTGAACATCAGCTTTGCATTTGCCTCCCTTTGGCCTGAGTTCAGTACCTGATCTTGAAGGCTCTGAGCCATTTGAAGAGGTGCTGTGGTCTCTAACTGCTGCTGCTACCACTACAATTAGTCCTGCTATTATTATTGCTATCTGACTTCCTATATTTAAGATGGGACTTGGAGCAAATGCAAGGCGATGCTCACTCACTCATTCCTTTGTCCATTCAAAATGACAACCCTGAGCACATGCTGTGTGCTGACCCTTATCTCAGGCAACAGGACGACATAGTTCACACACATAACCCAATCCTTGTCCTCATCTAAAAATTACTAGTGTAGAAATATCTCTCCTCTCTTATCTTTAGGATCAAAGAAGAGAAACGCTCAGATTCTGCTTCATGTTGAATTATTTCTCAACATCCTGAAATTCGCTCTCTCCCACACACCCATGCACACACCCCTAAAAAACCAATCTGATAGAAGAGGAATGGAGAAAAATCAATTTAAAATAATGAACACTTAGACACCAACTCCTGCCAGCGTCATTGTTTCTTAGGGAGTCTGTTTTCTTCTTGTGCTAGAACAAAGCCAACATCCATTCACGTTTACCCGAAATGTTGGGGCCTCTTTGTTTAGGTGATAGAATTTCTCAAAGTGGATGATTTCATTGCACTGCATTTCCTTGGTTGTAAAGGATGTGTTTGTGAATGGAAAAGGAAAGAAATCATTTTGTAAAGTGCTAGGAGAATTAAACAATGGAAAGATCATTACTCCCCTTATTTCAGTGGGGATGCCTTAGTCTATTTTCTCTTGCTGTAACAAAATACTTGAGGCTAAGCAATTTTCCAGGAAAGTGATTCTATTTACAGTTCTAGCACTCCAAGAGCATAAAGCATATGCTGTCCACGTATGAGGGCCTTGTGGGGGTAAATCACATGGCAAGTTATATACAAGAGAGGTGGCATGGGGAGACAGGAAGCAAGGGAGTGAGGAGGACTCAGCTTCCCCATTTTCATAACAGCCCACTCTCGTGAGAACCAGCCTAGCCCAGTGAGAGCTAAAGTACTCTCTTCCAAGGCAGATCCCAGTGATATAACTCACTTGCAGCTTGACCTCTCCTCTGACAGACTCCACCACCTTGACCCTGATACACTGAAAAATTAATTTTTCCACCACATAATTCTTCAGCCAAAGAAGCACATCCACACCATGGTCAATGGAAGAATTGCTTCTTGTTTCTCCTCCACTATTTCAAGCAAGACATGTTTCCCCATTCTTCCTAGCTGTGTATTCTCACCTCTGAAATGCCTCATGCGTTTTCTTTGGCCATCATCAACTCCTGTTTCTTTATTTGAAGAAAAGTAATAACACCCATCCAGAGCTCCAAGTGTGTCTCCAAGTCTAACCTGGACACACTAGCTCATGGTGTTATGTAGCCAACAAGATGGTGAAGAGTTGGATGACTCTCCAGTTCATATCTCGGGCTTGGTTATGTGATTTGAATAACCTTGGATGGGATAGCTTTACTTCTCCATGACTTGTTCTCTGGAAAATAGTGCTACTTTAAAGCTTGTAATAATGGCATACATCATATCTGTAAGGTTTGTGTAGCACGTGGTGTCATGCATAGTAAGGCTGAAACTTGCTAGCTACTAATTACCTGGTGAATAGTACTACATCTGAATTTTCATTCCTTTGCTTCAGTAGTGCTATTTAATTTGCTCTGTTTTGATCCCGCTGTCTTTCTTATAATTCTCTACTCACTTTTGTTCAGTGACAAGCTGAGCTTAATATGACATGGGGTGGAAGATGAAGTTTCTTTCCCGGCTACTTTCCTTGGATCTCTGTGTCTAGATGTAGGAAATCTTAGAGAGATCAGTCAGAGTCCACAATGTATCAGGCAGTTCTAGGAAAACTCAGATTCTGTGCCATTGTGGGCCTGGTATTGAGGGGTTTGGGGTCCCACCCTGCTGGGGCCAGGCAACCCAACTGCAGTGCTCAGGGTCCCAGCTGCTCTTCAGTGGAACTCTTGCCCCACCCCATGAATGTTCTTGAAGCATGCATCCTTGATTCAGGATATCTGTATAATTTCCATCTTTATTTTTCACTTGGTTTTCCTAATCTTTCCTGCTGCTTTTATGCGACTCTGAAATATTCCTGAATCATACTTGACTCCTTGACTTATGCCACTTATTACCTGCACTAGCCCCTCTGCCATCTATAAGCTACTCCTACTCTGGGGCATTGTCACTGCTGCTGTCCACATTGTTCTGTCGCTCCATTGGCTTTGGGAAGTTCCATCTTTTCATTCCCATGAACTGATTTTGGTCGGGACCTAATACAATATAACAAATATAGACTAAGCCATAAGAAATTGCTTAAATTTTGTCATTTTTCACTATTTGAATGTCATATACTTCCAAATATTTATACATCAAATGATTCCAACTAATATTCATCTATTTACCCTATTAAACTATTTGTTACACAAGAAAGAACAGAGAAAATTTGTTTTATCCTACATTGGCAACAGCTGGAGCAGTGCTTTGTGTAGAGTTGACATTTGCTAAGTATGTACTGAATAACTGATTGAGAGGTAACGTGATCCCTTATGGACTCTAAGGCCCAGTTCAAGTATAAGAGGTTAATGCTGTAAAACAATTAAGAATATAACATTACTGTAGCATTGAAGATATGATGTGCCTTTAGAGGATGAGTTGGAGATGAAGAGAAGGGAAGTCAATGGGAGATTTTGCACCAACGGTAAGTTTTATCAGAGAGGAGCAGAGGGCTAAGCTGCCAACACTTCAGAGAATCTTGCTTTCTATCCCTGGTGACCTGCCTTTGATTGTTTGATTACATGGGTGCTTCCAAATTGCACATTTTAACATTTCTACTATTTAGAAGGAATTTGAAAAAATCAATAGATGTCATGAGGTTGTGAGGGATTTCAGGCGTCAGACTCTCATGCTGGAGATGGCCTGGCTGTGAGCCCGAGTGTGGATGGAGAGGCAGGGGCTGGAAGCCAGAAGGCCAGTGAAGTGATGCTGACCAGCGGTGAGTCCTGAGTAGATGTGTGCAGGGGGCACTAATAGAAGGAGCCCAGCTAGCCAGAGGTGCTGGCGCTTCATCCCCTGGGAAAAGGCACAGGAAGGGGCAGCCTACGTGGGTCTCCAGATGGGGAGAGATGGTGGAGCTGCATGTGCAGTACTGCTGCTTTCTGATCCAGGTGCCCTAAGGAAAAAAAGCTCTTGTGGGAGGATAATGGACCTGCTTTTCAGCACACTGAGTGGGAGAGATGGTTGTAGAAGCCTGCTCGCCATTGATTCTGTTTCCTGTTTGTCTCAGAGTTTGCCTGAATGGCTAAAGTAGCAAAGAGCCCTGGAGACATAGAGCTGGCCTTGAACGTGTGGCTGCTAATGTGTTAGTCTCTCCATTATCTGTTCTCGGAGGAGGACACCCTATTGGAACGATAGTTGCCAGCGCCCCATTCTGGGCCTCCTTAGTTTTGAATATACTCAGGAATTGACTAGTGAGCAGCACTTTTAAGATTTTAATTAATCATTAGCTGGCTTGCCCTCTGAGCACTTTTTGCTCCTGTTTTGAATGTTTAGACAGATGGCAGGCAGTAATTTCCTCAGCTTTGTCATCCATTCACATGGCAGCTGAAATACCAAGCACAGACTGGGAGAGGGATCATAATTCATTATAATTAGTCTTCTTTGATCATTTGTCCTTTGTCCTTAGTACAGTAGCAACATTCAGTTGCAACTGAAGTATTTGTCTCGAACAGCATCAACTTTCCCTGGCTCCCCATCAGTGCCCAAGGGCTCCCATGTTAGGCAGTTTGTTTCCCAGTTGTCCTGTTAAATAGATGCAGAGGAGTGGGAGGAGCAATAGATTTCTACTCAGTGACCTGCATACCAGCTGTCTCCTTGATCTTGTCTGGTGACATTGTTAATTCACATATGCATCATTTAGAAAGAAATGTTGGTGCAGGCTTAGGAGAGCAGAGAGATATCTTTAATGGAGGACCTATTCTGATAGGGCCTCACTCAGTCATCAGAAAAATGCCACATTGATCAACAGGGTTATATCACATCAGGCAGGTGCCACAGGGCAGAGCCAGGAGCCAAACTCTTAAGTCAGCCTGAGTCTAGAATCTGTGCACCTGGACTTTCTGATTTAGTGGTATCACATTTACCCGACACCCCAAGTTGGATGGTCCCCTAAAGTAGGTGCTATCTTCTCAGGGCATGAGCCCCAAAAAGACTTGCTGAGCAGTGATACCCAAGGTGGTTGTATCCTGCCATGTGGGGTCGGTCGCAAATTAACCTCTTGTTCTGACAACTGAAAAATATTTTAGCAAATAGAATAATAATAGCCTCTTACAGCTGTTGGCTTAATACTTTTAGGGCTCATAGAATTGTATGACTTAGCTTTCAGTCTTTATCCTTGCTTGCCCAAAGCTCATAGATTAGGTAGAAAAAGAGGTGTCATGCTCATTTCACAGATGAGGAATTTGAGTGTGGGTTTGTGTCCCTATTGTGGAAGGTCACATAGCTTTTATATCTCTTGATTCTCGGCCTGTAGATTCATACAGTTCCTTCAAAGTGCGATCCATATGAAGCTATAAATAGCAAGAATCAGGAACATTTTTTTTTTTTTTATCAGAGCCTGACATTCACTTCCAAGTCATATGGTTAAGGTTTGATTCTTTCCACTTTTCAAATTTTGACACTAAGCAATAATTATAGAGTCACCCAGTGCATTTGCAGGAACTAATTGACTTGACAGAGGGAAAGCTGATTGTACAGTGCAATCCAAACTACCAATTAAAAGAGAGGGGAATCACATGCACATGCTAGCTCAGATATGTGTGCTGCAGGAAGCCTACAGAGCTGGACTTTCTGTCACTGTGCAGATAGTCTGTAAGCCTGAGGCCATGGCTCTGGGTGTTCAGCTGGAGTTCTGGGTGCAGCAAAGACCACAGTGAGGACAGGGAAGCCCATCCTTGGGGCAGCCCCTAGCCACAGCGGGTTCACCAGCATCTTTGCTTCTTTTGGCTAAAATGGGAAGTCTAGGCAAGCCAAGAGATGACATTCAGTGTACCATGAGACAAAAATTCAGGTAAATAGGAGCCCAAATCCATCTATTGTCACAATAATAGGCTCAGAGGATGCCAACACTATTAATTTTCATAGAGAGCTTTGAAGTTTGCAGTTTTATAGTCTTCACAATAGCAGCCTCTAAAAAAGCAAGAACATCATCGCCACCTCGCAGAGAGGAAGTTCCTGGCCTTGCCTCCCGCACATCCCGTGGATGGCGGTGGAGCCAGGACCTGACTGCCAGCTTCTGACTTCCTTTCCCAGCTCCAAGGTCTGGCTGTGTTAGCAGCAGCAGGTGATAGCAGACACATCCTGGGTGTGCTTAGTTGCTGAGGTTTTTCTTAATATTTCATCTTAGCAGAGAGCATCTCACAGTGACACACAGCAATTGCTATGTGGCTTTTAAAACAAGTGATGGTGCAGGCACAAAACCATGCCAGCATCTATCCAGCTCTGATTGAGGAGCACGCTTGCTGTACATTTCTGGTTGACCAATATTTTGTTGACTAAAGAGCTTGGCCTCTGGCAGATCTCAAGTAAGCTAGTTTTCCAGGATATGAGAGGCCTTTCTTCCCCAGGAGCTATTCATTAGAGGACCTTAAGTCTGGGATCTTTGTTTTCCAAACTTCAGAGCTCCTCGCTGGGAGTCCCAGGTTTTTGCCTTCTTAAGAAGCAGGGCTTCCAGGCGAGAAGGCAATCACAAGCCCTTCTAGCAATAAAGATGTTAGGAAAGGAGCTTGGTGACTGCAAGACTGGGTCAGGACTTAGAGGGGCAGAGCATGGTCCTAGAGAAAGCAGTAGTGTCACAGGGATCTCACCTGACACATGGACCCTGCTTTATACTAGTTGAAGGATGGCGCCATCATGTTCATTGTACAGAGCCTTTTGAGTACATTTAAAGTGGTCCTGTTCACTCAAACCCAGATGATTCTCAGGGAGTGATTTCCAAGTTTGTGTAGTAGGTGACAGAGAAGTGAACCAGGATGTTTCACTTATTCACTTATGAATCAGTCCAATGTCAGAGACCGTTGAGGAGGGTTGCCTCGTCCATACAGCACGATGGCCCAGCCTCACACATGCCTTGGTTTAGCCTGAGGTCCAAGCCTGCCTTGGCCCAGTTCCGCTTTCCTGACCTCCTCTGTTCCTGCTCTGCTGTGCTGGCATTAACTCCTACCTTTTCTGTTTGATGGGTAATCCAAGCTCTCTTCCCTCTTCTCCTCCTTCTGGTCTTCTTTTGTGGCATAGAAGCTGTGACTGCCTTTGGGGAACACCGCACTTCCCAGCTCACCTTCTTCCCATGAGTATGGACTCCAGAAACCATGCACTCCTTGATAGGGAGACTCAATGCCTGAAATTTGAGGCTGTTTCCTTCCTTTGACTCTTCTGTGGGTTCTGCTGGGAAGAACTCAACCTCAACACCTAATTTCTATTGGAAGCTAACTCTTCTGACTTCAACTATGTACACAAGGGTTAAATGAAACATAAAATTGCTGGGCTAGAACAATAAGACCGAAGGAAAAATACCCTTTCTAGAAGAAGAAACGGTTAGGTAGTCAAGACCAGGAATTTGTAGCAAAACAGGTCAACAAGCAGGATATGAAAAAGCTCATTCAGGCAGGTGAAGGAGAGTGACCTGGCAAGCACGCTGGAGCTAGTAGCTTTAAGACCAGAAATGGGAGTACTCAGCCCGGGATAGAAGGAGGCAGCATTAAGGATCAGGCCTTTCACTACTGAATGTGGAATCTGCTGCCCACAGCTATGATCTTTGAGTTGGATAGGCATGGAGAGAATGTCATCATGGTCTTGCTTCCCCAGGAAGCAATGAACACAATGAGGGAGTACCCTCAAGAAAGGACTAGGATTGTGATCCTAGTCTCAGTCACCCTGAGCAAGAACAGAATCAGAAACATACTCTGATGCACATGATGGCCACAGGGCCAGGGGACTTCAGTAAGGAATAGTGGTGTGTGAACAGTCAGTCCACACCCTAGCAGTACAATTTCTAATGCATCGAAACAGGGGCCATAGTGCATTCTGCTGCCCAGAACATAGGATCAGTGAAACACACTAATAGTCAACAAAGTGCTGCACTTCATGGGCTGAAGTGATCTGTAGCTGCAGACAGGCAAGTGCTTTCATCAAGCTCACCACATGTTAGCTATTTAAGGCTTTGCTACTATTACTGTGCAGGAGAAAAGTGTAACATGTTCATTGCACTGGTTAATGTCCTCTTCTCCCTAGTCAACAAAACAGCAGGCCCTGTGCTTCCTGACCTGGGAGAAACTTGTGTTCCTAATTTTGTCTTCTCCAAGCTGCCAAATTTATGATGAAAATTGCATGGGCAGTGTGCTTCTGAAGGAAAACATGTAAAAATAGGAGATGTTTTCCTTTGATCTAATAGTGCTTTGCAGTCCTGCGAAAGGGAGAGGGGATTGTGGATTCTACTGAGGAGAACACATACCCGGGTCCTTATAATCACACAAGGGAGGTGCTTGGTTTCACAAGGGGAGAATGCACGTGCATCAGAGGCACCAGATTCTGGGTTACTGGACTGGAAGGAAACAGAAAGATAGTACACATAAAACATCCACGAGTGACTCATGAACTTATGGCCTTTGAATCATGAGCCATGTATCCCAGCCAACAACACTGTTTGGGCCTTGTCCACACTGGGAAGAAGAGATATAACCTCAAGCATGACTATGTTCAGTTTTCTTTCTTCCTTGAGAGAGAAGGACACTTAGCAGTCAAATGTAACTTTATTTTAAGAAGAGGGATTAGTTATATTAATTTTATGATTACGTCCTTGTATGAGCACACTTATGATATGTGTATGGGTGCATGTGTACTTTAATTGTCCTATTTTACATTGTGACCATATATTTCCTAAAGGTAATGGAAAAGAACATTCATGCAGCTCTTACTATTGGCTGTTCCTATTTTCAGCCTCCAGGAAAATCACATTGAAACCTCTGCTTTGCCTGTGCGCACCAGTGTTCCCTTTATACCAGAAAACTTAGTTATATGTTGGCTCAGGCCAGGATAGAAGGTTACACCAGACTGAGACATGAATGAGTCCTGCTTCCCTCCTCCACATTGCATTGCCTGCCCAAGAAGGTGGAGACTGAATGTGGCACTGCTTGTCCTTTGCAAGGCCAGGAAAGCAATAGTGGGCAGGCTTCCTAACCATGAACTTTGACAGCAAAGAGTTCTGTTTGGATTCCATATCTTCATGGGCATGGCTGAAGGGCTGAGTCATTATGGAAGAAGTAATTATATCAGAGGGCTCTTCTGTATTTTATTTTGATATACGTCTATGGTTTTCTTTTCCTCCCCTCCCTTTTTTCATCTCAGCATTGAGAAGGAAATTTCTGTGGATATACTGATAATGACACAAAAGGACCTGACAGATTTCTCCTATGAGAGAATTATTCAAGGAGGACACTGAATAAGACAGGACTGACTGCCACAGTTATGCAGAGATGGCTTGCAGAGTGTCGGTGGCACCTCAGAGTTGTGGCATCTAATTGAATCTCCAGTGTGCCTACAAGGATCAATTTCTCTGACTCTGTGATTTTGATGAAATTAATAGGACAGAGAGAAAGGCAGAGAGGGAGGGAAGGAGGAGAGAAAGAATCTGTGCATTTACATCAGTCCCAGTGGGGTAACTGGAAGAAAACAGGCCGGTTCGTGGCTTCATGCTGTGAGCATTCTGAAGGCTTCAGAAGATGAGCACCATGGCAGCCAAGCTTTAGCTTCACCACCCAGCGAATGAGCTGAATCTTCCATCTTTCTATGAGTCCCTAAACATCCAGAACTGTCCACGTACTCTGTCTCATTCTGTATTTTTTTAATTAGTTCCTAGGCTAGATGAGTAGTATTTGCTCTGTCTCTCTCCTTGTTGCTGCTCCTCCCTCACTTTCTTCCATCTCTCCTGCAGTTTTTTCTTTCTTCCTTTTCTTGCTTTACACACATCTTTATCACCTGTGTGTGTTTCAGGCACAAACAAACACAAAAGAGAATGACGGGCAGGTATGACGCTCTCAAGCTATAAAGCACCTGAGTATGTAGTAAACCAAAAAGTGATGCTTGGATCATGATTTCACACAACTTGGGAGTTGTGTAATGTGCCAATAAGCAGAGGCTACCTGATGGTGGTGGATGATGTAAGGAGGAAACCCGCAGAGACACCAAATTCAGGATGAGATCAAGCCTAGGTCATAGTGCCTGGAATCTGCATGATGTCGTCACTGGTGGCAAAGGTGATGGGTGAGACTGAATGCTTTGGAGCATGATGTTTCCCTAGCCTTCTTGCCTAGTAGAAATGAGAGACTCCCAAACTCCCCCTTGGGTCCTCTTCCTCCATGGAGCCCATGAGCTGTCTCTGTGTGGTTGGACCCCACCGACTTCCTAGTCCACTCAGTATACAGTTCTCTGCTCTGCAGTGCCCTGTTCTATACTGTATCTCTTCACTCTGGTCTCTGAACATCTCTGCTGTCAGAGTTGACAGATTTCAGGTATGCCTGGAAACAAGAACTTTCTCCATTCTGGCTCTCTGCTCACCCTTACTAAAAGCTCTATCTGGTATCTCCTACCTGCTGGATACTAATGTACCTGAGCTACTGAGAAACTCTAAACATGTTTCTGAGTGCCCCTCCTCTAACCCAACTGAACATACATCTTTTGTAGATGTATTATGATACATGTTTATTTTATCATAAGACTTAATCTTTCCTAAAGAGATCTAAAAACCACATGCAAAATTAAAACTGAGAAGATTCTACTAGCAATTGAAATTCATGTATTTCTTAAATTTTTGAGCAATATTATAAATTTATTCATTCAGAAAATAACTAATGCACACCTAATTATGTGGCTTTAGGCTTGCACAGGGTAGGGTTACACATTTAATGAGGGGTGTCTTGATAATAAGATAGTATTGGAGCTGGAGAGATAATTTGGAAATCTAAGTGCCTGCCTGGCAAGCACAAGGACTTAAGTTCAATCCCTGGTACCACTTGCTGTGCTGGCCCTGAAATCAGGTGTGATGCTGCATGCCTATAATCCCTGCCCTGGGGAGGCTGAAATATGAGGATATTTGCAAGTCCAAGTGGCATAGCAAGACCCAGTACTAATAAATAAAATATTTATTTGAAAAAAGGTAATATGGGAATGTTTAAGGTAAAAGGCAAGATGAAAACTTAAACTCAACCCAGGTCTAACACTAGGTGCTAAAGTCAAAATAAATTAAAGATTTAAACATTAAAACAGAAACATTAAATATTCTGAAAGAGAAAGTAGGTGGAAATGTTGAAGACATAGGGGTAGGCAAACATTTCATAAACAAAAATCAAACTGCAAGGGAATCAACACCTGGGAGCTCCTCTTAGTGAAAAGTTTCTGCATGCCAAAACAAGTCACTAATACAGTGAAAAGACAGCCCACAAAAATGGAAAAAAAATCTTAATAATCACTTAGACAAAGATCTTCTATGTAGAACATATAAAGAACTACTAAAACGTTAGAGCCCCAAAATTTAAGGACCCAATCCAAAAATGGACATTTGAGATGAATACACACTTCTCAGAGAAATACAAGAGGAAAAGATATGTATGAAAAAGTGTTCCACATCACTAGCCATTCAAGAAATGCAAACCAAAAAATAA
The DNA here is from genome assembly GCA_004027025.1 of Myocastor coypus. Taxonomy (NCBI): domain Eukaryota; kingdom Metazoa; phylum Chordata; class Mammalia; order Rodentia; family Myocastoridae; genus Myocastor; species Myocastor coypus. Next base: position 52,311 of record PVJA010006250.1, read on the forward strand.
AATGAGATACCATTTCACCCCAGAAATAGTGGCAATCATAAAGAAATCAACCAACAACAAATGTTGGAAAGGCTTCAGGGAAAAAAGAAACTTTCATCACTGCTGGTGGGAATTTAGACAAGTGCAACCATTGAGAGGATCAGTGTGGAGACTCCTGAAAATAGTAGGCCTGGAAATCTCCTTCAGTCTAACTATCATCCTCCTAGAAATTTTCCCCAAAGAACTGAAAACACCATATCACAGGATATATGTGCCCATGTTTATAGCAGCGCAATTTGTGATAACCAAATCTTGGAAACAACCAAAATGTCTGTCACCTGAGGAACAGATGAAGAAGATGTGGTATTTTTATACAATGCAGTATTGCTCAGCTATAATGAAAAACAACCTCAAAGCCTTTGTAGGTAAGTGGATGCAGCTTGGGGCTATACTGATAAGTGAAATATACCAGACCCACATGGGTAAACATGGTATTGTCTCCCTTGTGTAAGAACAGAAGAAATAAAACTAAAAGGTACAATGGACACAGATGGAAAGAAATAGAACATAAGCATTTAACAACAAAGAGAATGGAGAAAGATTAAGACATAAAGAGAGGCAAAACCATACATGTGTATATACAAGATAGAACGGGCAATGGTCCTAAGAATTTCTGTCAGGTTTTGAAAATAGCAGTTAAAGGGCAGAATTCTCACTGTGTTGATTTCTGTGAACTAAGCAATTACATTGAAAACAGCAATATGTAATACAAAATCCATGCTTTAAATCTGTCTTTTGGTCTTCTAAATGTATATCATTTCTAATGTCATATCAATTATTTCTATACTCTTGCTTTTATAAAAAAAAGTATTTTTTTAAAAATATGATAAAACAAAATGAGAGACAGGAACAAAAATTTAAAATTTCTTGGAAACATGTGGTAATATTCAATCATATGTCCCTCCTTGCATAACTATGTCTGTTAATCTGAGTAACACACTGTGATAATGAAAATAGACAATGTTTCAATCACTGTTGGACAGATATTCTTGTTTTGAAAATCTGAAATGAAAAAAAAAAAGAAAATCTGAAATGTGTGTATTGTTGTATGTTACCCTGTTTCTGTCTTTGATTTTGTTTTTCTTGCTCTTGGTTTGACTATGTAAAATAAAAGAAAATTATAAAAAATGAATAGGCAAAAAAATTCTATTACTGAATTTTCAGTAACCATAATCTTTTATGTCAAAACTGACCTTGGTCAAATTTTTAATATATCCATGTCAGCTATAAAACAAAGATTGTGAAGTCTTTGACAAATCAAGTAGGTATGTAGGATATCACATCTGAGCCTTCAAAATATTTTGTGCAAAATATGGTTAATGTAATTGTATGCCTGCCACATGTAGATGCTAAGAAGAGACAGATATACAGGAAGAGAGACTCTTAAAATACTACTAAAGTGTTAGAAGATTTGCTTTCTACAAAAATGTTTCAAGCATTTACAAGTGACCATTAGGGAGCCCAGTGATTGGTATTCCTGGAAAGTTGGAATGACATAGAATTGGGGATGGGATTGGGGTGAATTTGTGCTGATTTCTGAGTCTTTTTCCCTTCTAAAATGTTGTCTTATAATTGAGATATTTCATATAACATTTTGAATCAGTTGTCAAACTTCTGCACTCACTCCACTAATATTTTAAGAGTCTCACCTTTACGTCCCTGTGCACAACCAAGCTTTTGCACTTGGCCTGTCCATTGGGCAGAGTGACCGAGGCCACTGCACTTCCTGGGAAGGGCCTCTGTGCCTTGGCCAGGTGATGAGTGGGCAGGCCCCTCTCCCTTGCCCCTTATCTCACATAATGTGAACTAATCGAGACCCTGCACTCTTTTGCTTTCAGTGCATATGCTTTAAACTTTGAGAACGTCATACAACACTGAGGCATTTCTCTGTATTGTTGCTGTGGTTTGTATTTGTTTCTTTTTATTTTAAAGAAAAGCCAGATGCCTTTTTTTAATTTCTTGATGACTCCAAAGCTGTACTAGGATCTGGGCTGCCTGCATCTCTGAGAAAATATCCTCTCTTCAGCAAAGGGAGGAGAGAGATGCAGGCATTTTGAGAAGAGGTGCTCGTTTTCCTTTCTTGCTGAACCACAGAGCCTGCTGCATTTTCAACAACAGCCTGCCAACCTAACAATATGCAATTTCAACAAAATCAGTGTGTGATTTCTGTGAACACACCCTACCACTGACACACTTTCTAAAGCAACTCTGTGGTTGTGCAGCCAGGGAAAATGTGATGTGCTCACTGCAGTGTTTGTTTATAGCGTTCAATTTATCAAGCTAAAATGGAGTGCCTATTCAGAGCCAGGCACAGAGCCCTGCATTCTGGTGGATGAAGAAGGAACTTCTCTGTGCCCTTGAGGAATTTTGACGGTGATTAAGTAGGAGGACAATCAAAAGATAAATGGATTATAGAACAAAGTATAGCCAGTGTCATGGAGAAGTACATCAAATGGGTTAGTGGTGAAAAATAGCATATTTTTACAAGAACCAGGAGATAAGGTTGGCATCAGCAACATTCCTCCATGGAAATATTAAAAAGAACAACTAGAAACTGAATATAAGAACTTTGTGAAGGCTCTCAAAAAATTCAAAGATACATAATCAAACAAATGTTCAAAAGACATTTAATGCAATTTTACATTTTGTGGTATTTTCCAGGCCCTAACCCCCACCCCTGCCAACAAGGCTATGCAGCACATTTTGGGGCAGGTGGCTGTGCAATGTCTGTGTGATGGAGATGTCAGAAAGGAGGGGATTGGCAGCACTCGAGCCCAAGCTGAGGTACTTGGAGGAAGGTCGGTCTCTCAGTGGTCTAACTGGAGGCTGCAAAGCCAAAAGTGGACAGAGACATGGGCAGTGGTCATAAGGGCTTGGGAAACTGCATAGATGTTTTGAAACGAGGAGCATTCTGAAAGTCTATAATGTAAGGAAGAAAAAGAAAGGGAGTCTGAACTAGTTGGAATCTTTTGTCTGAAATTCATTCCCAATGTCCTCTGGAATTTGAGGAATATATATATATATATATATATATATATATATATATATATATATTGTACAGGGTTTCACTACTGACTCATAGTGTTCCTCCTGCTTGTACCTCCCAAGTGCTGGGATTACAGGCACGCTCCACCAGGTCGGGACTCCATTGCAGGCTCAGTATGCTCCGAGAACAGGACGTGTGTGGCAGGGTTGGTTCCTGGCCTCTGCGCTTCCCTAAGGAAGCACTTAACCCACTGAGCTATACAGCCAACCCTTGAGGAATATGAATATGTAGAATATATATATACATATATATATATATATATATATATATATATATATATATATATATTTCCTTGAGGAATATATTTTTGAAGATGCAGAATTAATCTGAAAGTTGTTATGGGGAAGCCCTGCCCTACAAAAGATGCTGCACTCCTTAACAGTGATATACAGGAATGAAACTTCCAACCTGAAAGATAGCTGGGATAATTTCATGTTTTCTAACTGAAGAATCAATCTATTAACAGCAGAGGTTAAAAGCAGAATAGATTTATTGTGGGAAAGAAAGCTTCTGTCCAGGAGACATACGGAAGGAGACTTGAGTGGGTTGCCTGGAAATCTGTCTTTTCTAGGGATTTTTATAGAGCAAGACCAGAAGGTGAGGCAGGTCTAATGTAGAAAACATGGGAACTTGCTAGGTGGCCAGGAGGTGGGACAAAACTGTGGTCCAATAGTAACATTACAAGCACAATTGCTTAGACAAAATTGATTAAACCCAGGACCAAACAGGGAAGCAAGTCACCTAGCAAGTGGACATGAATACAAACTGTGAGCTGTTTTCTTTAGAGGGTTTGATTAGTGACTGTCCCTGGCTTCCTCAAGGTGATAGAGACCTATTTAAAATATCAATCCTGGTTGTTTATCTTTAGGGAAGGATGCATTTGTTTGATCTTTTGTCTTGAGATATGACCCACAGCAGAAGTGTCTGCCTCACTCACAGTTGCAAGGTAGCTTTCCTTCCATACCGGCTCTTTCTGAGGACCTGGCCCTCTCTGACTGCCTATAATGTTACTATTTATCTCAGCTGTCCACAACAATGGGGCAGAAGAACCTCCTAACCAGGGAGGTCCAGCAGCTACAAGACTGCTGGAGCCATCTGACATCAGCTAGATGCTGGCTTGTATCTGTCCTGAAAATTAGTCTGAAGTGTTTAGCCACATCCTATTATGTCCTTTTCTATGTCAGCCCAGCGAAAACTTAGAAATAATTAAAAACAAAAGCCAAGGACCTTGTCATTTCTTCTAGTATTCTTTTATGTACAGAATAATCCGTTGGGTGAAGTGGCTTACATTTCAGTATTCAGACAGGCTCCTTTTGTGATTACTGGTGGCTTTTTATCTGCTTTTTAAAATTATCTTACCTACTTCAAAAGCACAGTGCTGTTCTCTTATGTTTCCTTTTTGGTGTGAGACAATGTGGAAAGGCTCATGGCACACCGTTCAAGGATATCCACTATCCAATTTAATATCCTTAGATAAATGACATTTTTAGGAAAATAACCCTTTTGAAATTAATATGAGGTGATATGCTAGTGAAAAAAAATAGAAGTCAACCTGACTTGATTTTCAGTACTGATGCTGACACTTAAGAGCTTTATGATGTTAGAAATTGAACTAAGCTACTACACCTCAGTATTTTTGACTGAAACACAGGAATAATACCTGTAGCTCAAGGTTATTAAAAGCTTGGGATGTACTCATATATATGCTTGCTACCTGGGTAGGAAAAAAAGCCTGACATTTCAAAAACATGTTTCATTCTGGTCCCAAAAGATATGCCTAATGTTATTGAAATTCGTTTAGTTTGATAAGAAAAAGGCGTTCATGTGCAAAAGAGTAGATATTGGATAACTTAATTCATTAAAAGATCAGTGTCAGGCAAACAGAAAGATAAAAGGGAGCTCTGTGATTTCATAGTACAGGGAGGTAGAAAGAGTTGTAGCTCTTTTTTTTTTTTTTTTTTTTTTTTTTTTTTTTTTTTTTTTTTTTTTTTTTTTTTTTTTTTTTTTTTTTTTTTTTTTTTTTTTTTTTTTTTTTTTTTTTTTTTTTTTTTTTTTTTTTTTTTTTTTTGGTATTTTAGAAAAAGGATTGCACTATGCAGGTCAGGCTGGCCTTAACTCACTTTGTAGCCTAGATTGGCCTCAAACTCATGGTAATCCTCCTGCCTCAGCCTCCCTGGTGCTGGGATTGTAGGCATGCCCCACCACATCTGGTTAAGAAGTGGTTCTTTATGAAAACAAGGATTCTTTTATTCTTGGGATGATAAAAAAAAGTCCTAAAATTGGACTGTGGTAATAGCTGATCCACTTTGGAAGTATACTAAAAACTATTGAGTTATAAATACTCAACAAATTAATTTATGTCTTGTGAATTACATCCCAATAAAGTCACTTAAAAGTGAAAACAGATGATGGCTCTATAGGCTGACCTACCTATCCTAAATAAAATAGTGCTTATAGAAAATATGAAACATTTTTTATTTGGGGTATAGGGGAAGGGGGAACCCCTATGGGGTTTGTGTTATTGTTGTGGTTTTTGTCGTGAGTAAATATCTTTCTTATGCTTGTGTTAGTCAGTTTGCTTGGCAATAGACAACTCCTGAAATCACAGTGCATTGTGAGGCCATTTTCATGTCTGTATTATCTGTTGGCATCTTTTTAGATCTGTGGGCTCTGTTGAGCTCTGTGGAGCTCTGGTGTCCAGGTCTTCTCCTAAAGCACCCATCATGTGTGGATAGGTGACTCTGGCAGGTCAGATAAAGGGACACCAGAGAATGCACCAGGCCCATTAGCTGTGAAATGTGTGTGGAGCCCTAGCATTTCCTGTCCCTTCACAAGTCCTCACAGAAAGCACTCTTTTGTGGGACAAAGGGCTGGGAACTTTGTAACTGTGATGCCGTCCAGCTGCCTAGCCTTGTGGGGGAAGATGGTTCCCCCATTCTCACACCAGCCTCATCTCCTTCAGTACCTCTCATCCCACCCACTCCACAATCCACCTGTTTTTCCTTTCCATCCCGAGCTTCATTTTATGGTAAGCCAGGTTCTCTCCTTCTGTTCAAAACAAATAAATAAAAAGAAACCACAAACAACCAAAAGACTGCTGTCAGGGTGCGTACAGATATTCACACTCTCCACCTTGTACCTTCCACTCTCAGTCCTGTGGCCTCACAATTAGGACTAATGTGAGGACTCTAACATGCGATGGAGGGAGGCTCCAGCCCTCGTACTGCAGGGACCTGCTTTGTGCTACCCAGTGCTCTAAAAAGCTCGCCATTGCTGCGCTACAGTGTCTAACTTCGTGTCACAGTCTGAGCCCTCTCAGCCAAGTGAAAGAGCCCTTTCTAAAGTCTCCAATGCCTTCACTGTTAAGCTCAGTGACAGTTCTTGTGCCTTTACTTTTGTGGTAGTGGTGGCCTTTGCCCGGCAGACTCCTCAGAGGCCCAATTTCGGACCCTTTCTCCGTGTCCTTCTCCCTCCTTCCTCAGCTCCATATGTCCCCAGGTCTTCCGTTCTCACTTCTGAGAGCCTAACTTTCCCAGGAACACATTTCTGACTTGCTTCAAGAAGGAAATGAAGGTTGCAAATTGATAGTACATGAAATGCTTTGTGTTCGTTTTGCACATTCATCACACCAGTCTCTGCTAAAACAGCGTGGACTTCTGTGAGATCCTTAGAGTAACCTTGCATTTAATCATTTCATGCATGTATGTTACCGGATGTAGTTGAAAGCAGTTTGCAAATCGTAACGTCCAGGATAGAAATGAGGCATGGCGTAGGAGTAAAGCTTTGCTCACTGTCGTTGTCTACAGGTATCCTCTCTACTTTTTAAGGCAAAATGTCTAAAATGGAAATGTTTACAGGCTAGAAGTAAAGAATAAGAAGCACCTGGCTGACAGAGAACCTATATGTAGAATTTTACAAAAGCCTAATGTAAGTATAAGGGTATACCAGCTGAATGGATTAGAACACTACCTTTACTTTCACTGTGCCTTTGAGGATTAACCATGCTCAGCAGGAAGGATTCCACACCAGGTAGGATCTTGCCATCTTAGTCCAAGGCCATTTTTCCTTAAGAGGATGATAGCAGAGCTGATTGTATGAGTGACTGAATTTCCAGTTTATGATTGGTGTCCTGGGTCTGCAAAGAATTTTAATATATATTAAGGAAAATTGATTTTAAAATAAACAAATAATCTGAACAGATATGTCTCAAAAAAGATATGTAAATGGACTACAAGTATTTGAGGCGCTATTCATAATCACTAATCAGTAAAATGCAAATTAGAGCTATAACAACGTCATTTCACAGTAGCTAAAAAGAGTATTGTGAAACCAAAACACTTGGAAAATGCTAGTGAACCTGCAGTGAGGGAACCATAAAGTCTGTTTTTATTTATTTATATTACTATTTTTGTATTTTAGGGAAGGGTCTACATGGTGTTTAGGATCTCACTACTAGATTGGACTGGTAATGATTCCCCTGTTTACAGCTTCCCAAGAGCTGGGATTCCAGGTGTGCACTACAATGCCCAGTTTCAATCACAGTCTCTGTGCTTTGGGGTTGGGGCCAGCACAGCAGTCTCCAGGGATCAAACCCTAGTGCTCGCACCTGCTTGAGGGGCTTTAATCTGCTGGGCTATTTGGCTAGCCCTAGATTCTCCTTTTGAAGAAAGCTTTTTTCCTTGTTACTGGTGAAGTTTTCCTACAATCCATCTTGGTTTGGAAAGGAGAGACAGTGCCAATTCCTCAAAGTCATATCATGGCAAATGACAGCAATTGCACAACCTACCCTCGGAGCCATCAAGACTGTGTACATGGCACTCAATTTGCCTGTTAACATTGAGGTGCTAACATTGCTTCTGCATTTAGAAATAGGAGCAAATCCTGTCTTTTGACTCCTATGAATACTTCCAAGAAAATTAAATACTCTATGCATTAGATTTTAATTTGCTTTTCATATGCAGAGACCATCTGGAAGTGTAATTATAGCTTAAACTTTTGATCTCCAGGGCCTAGCAATTTGAATATTTTTAAAAATGTATTTGAGTCTGTGAACAGGAATGCTGGTTTCTTATAATGACTTATTTGGTTTACAATAAGACAGTGTAATGATGGGAAACAGTATCACATACCTGCCCATTCTCGCCTGGATTGACACTTAAAATCTTAGTAGCTTGGGTGTTGTGTGAATGTCTAAAAACATGATTTTCCTTTCTGAATTTAGAGAAAAAAAAAATCTTGTGTCACAGTGGGTAAGAAGCTGTTTCAGTTTCAGATCCTTCTAAATCCTGGAATCACTCTATTTTTGTCACTGTGTCCTTGGCCCAGTTACTGAAGGTCACTGAGCCTCAGTTTTATTATGAGTAAAATGGGAATTATCATAGTTTAGTTTCATGATTTCTTTGGAGGATTGAATCCCATGAGATATACAAGGAGAGAGCTGACGATATAGTTTGGTGGACAAAGCACCTGCTTAGGCAAGCACAAGGATCGGGGTTCAATCCTTGGCACTACATGCTGCCCTGGCCCTGCCCCCAGGCTGATCCAGCGACCAAGTCTGACTATAGGGGTGCACACCTGTAATCCCAGCACTGGGAGGCTAAAATCAGGAGAATAATTATGAATTTGAGCTATGTGCAGAAACCCTGCACCCAAAAAAATAATAATTCAAAGAGATATACAAATAATTTAGTAAAGTACATACACACATGAGTACTTAATAACTCAGTTTTTGTTGTCATTATTATTACTTGGAATTGTTGCCATGGCTCATGCTATCATTATCATTACCAATCCCACACCTGTTTTCCCCTTCAATAAGTCACCCTTGGTTTTGCTACCATGTGTAATTTCCAGTCTTTGCTTGACCACAGTTCTGCTGCTATGTACTGTGGGGACTCTTCACAGGCACAGATTGGAATAGTTGCCTTTGATGTACTCCTACACAAAGGTTTTCCCAGGAGAGCTGCATTCCTGGCAGGGTTGCAAATGATGGCAGAGTATACAGTGGTACCTGAGAATATTTCAGATGCTTTCACACCTAAGATTCCCACAACCTAAGCTCTCTAAGGAGAGTGACAATGTCTTGTCTTGGTTTCTAGACCTAGGTATGATACTTAGGATGCTGCCAGGTTTCCCCATACTATTTCCTGCTATTGACATCAGCTCCTTTCAGTGATAATCATCTAGGAAAAAAATGGGAATAATTATCGGTTTCCATGCTTACAAAAGAGAGATCCTTCAAAATGTATCTTACATATAGCAAACATCCATGGGTTGTTTCTTCTCATCAGCTGTCATCAACTATGATGTTTGTCCATTAAGATGTCCACATAGGACCCTGAAAAAGTAAGCACACAACTGTTCCCAGTATAATTCTGCTCTATACAATCAGTTTTGGGAGCCTCTAATGCATTAACTGAATTCAAAGATGAATCAGTTTTCATATAAACCAGTAAAAGAATGTACCCTTAAAGGAATTACCTATCCATAATTTATAAAACACCCTTACCCAAATTGATAGTGATGAAGGTTTGAATAATTCAAGAAACAGGATGTCAATAGCTTTTAGCACCAGGTACCAAGAGAGACTCATCTTTTGAATATTAATTTGACTAATTCGAGATGTTATATCTTTTTATTATGGTAAGCACATAAGTGAAGTAGTAGGATGCTTGAAGGATAAATTAATTGGAAATTAGAACAGCTATTATTTCTTGCAAGTGCAACAACTATTCCAAGGTTTATCAGGAATGTTCTGAAACAGAAAAAAGAGCAAGATATTCTAAGCAGACTGCAAATGGAGTAAAATAAGGCATTAGACATACTTTGGAAAGAATCAATAGCAAGTTTCATACCTCTATGATGGATAGGATAGGATAGGATAGGATAGGGTAGGGTAGGGTAGGGTAGGATCGGATCGGATCGGATCGGATCGGATCGGATCGGATCGGGTCAGATCGGACTGGATCAGATTGGATCTGATAGGATTGGATCGGATCAGATCAAATTATCTAAAATTTATAGTATAGGAACTCATTCTTTGAATTCTTTAGTTGATAACACATGAAAATACAGGCAAGAAAAGAAAAATAAAGTGAAGCTACATTAAATTAAACAGACTCCGGACAGAAACATAACAAATAACAGTGAAAAGACAACATATAAAATTGGGAAATATTTGCAAACCTCCTATCTGATAAGGAGCTAATATCTAAAACATACTAAGACCTTTATATCTATATTTCTCCATGTCTACTTGAGTAGACATTTCTCTGAAGATGTACAAAGTCTCCAGGTTTATGAAGTGATGTTCTTTGTCACAGACCTCATTTCCACCTCAACACTTATGTTTCTGAATTTATCTCTACTTGGATATTTAATATTGCGTATGCGTAATTCTAATTCTTTCTCCAAACTAGCTTTACCACCCATTTCCACCATTTCACGTCATTGTGAATGCTGCCACATGGGCCCGAACCACTAGCGTCCCTTGTGTGGATTACCTAAAATATATAATAAGAAGTTTCCATGTATAACTGGTTTCCCAGTTTGAAATGTGTTTTTTCAGACTCCATGTGCGATATGGAAACCTTAAGTCTCATCCTGTCCATACTCTGCTTGAAACTCAGCAGCCAAAGCTAAAGTGTTTCCACCAGTCTACTTCTGGTCTTCTCTCCTCTCCAGGCCAGCATGCCACTCCCATTCCAGGAGTTGGCTCTAGATGTTTTTCTGTGGCTTAGATAATATCTTTCCTAACAACCTGGTCTCTTTCAAGTTTTTGCTCCTGTCTTTGACCTTCTGAGGACTCTTAACACTGAGAACTCCTACACCTCACTGTGTGTCAGATGCTGCTTGTTTTTTTCCATATATATATATATATATATATATATATATATATATATTCCAAATATATATATATATTTTCCATATATATATATATATATGTATATATATATATATATATATATATATGCAACATAAAGTTGTTTCCTGACTTAATATGATATTATTATTTGCTGTTTGACTGTTGAACTGAATTGTGAGGGCAGATATTTTGTCCATTTATGTTTGCTATCTTAAATTTGCACAATTTAGGGTTGTTTTCTGCAATGTCTAGGAGTGAAAATCAGTGTTTCCTCACAATCCTAGCTACCTAACTGGACTTTCCTGTTCTACCTTCAATCACAGTGTTGTGTAAATTTATTTCAGGCTGCAAAATCATCTCTGAACAGTTCAAAAATATTGATTCTTGCTGCCATTTAATGAGTTGGTTAGTGATGGACTCCAGTGTGGTCCTGAATCTGCATTTGCTTGTATGTTCTCTGCTTTGTAGCTAAGGGGAATAATGTCCTTTAGTCCTGCTCCGGCGAATGCAGGGGCATTGCTTTGTCCTGAAATTTCATCTAGCACCTTTCTGTGCTGTCTTTTATTTGGTTAAAGGAAGGGAAAATTTGTTATCATTGGTTTGTAAAGGAAGAATGTGAATAATTCATAAATGTTTCCTTCAACTCTAATTGGCCTGAGATTAATCTCTTGTTATGGCACCAAAACCTGGCCCTTCCAGGATGCATTCAACACTGGATTTCAATAATTTGATCTTCATGTGCAGTAAATTTATCTGTCACACTTAGTTGTCCTTTCACTCTGGGAATGACTGGCACTTACCCGTATCAAACTTCATTTGTCTATCATTTTTAGAAGTCCTGATAATTTTCATCTGCCATGGAGCTAGGTGTGAAGATTGGCATGGGTCATCTGTTCTTTGCAGAATGACAAATAGCCTTACATGGCAATCCTCCCATTTTATCTTAATTTCTTGGCAGATGTTAATTTAATTTTCTGCTAAATGGTTTCAGTCTCATGCAGAATCAAAGTGCACCAACTATGTATCTCAGAAATATTCCCTGACTTCTTGGGTTGATTCTTCCATTTAAGTGAATAGTATATAGCGCTTAGAGTGATCTTGAAAAAACTCATGAACATAATTACTAATGTCTTTATGAATCTCAGAGAAATGTCAAACTTGCATTTCCTAGTAGCAGAAATTAAATGATACAGTGGTTACATAAATTTATAATGCTTCAAAGGAGGTTAAACCAAAAACTAACATGGATTGAGTGCATCTTGGAACCAGAAATTGTTGTGTATATTCTCAAACCCAATCACAACAGAGTTTTCAACTAAGAATTCAGCGCTCATAGAGGGAAGATAAATGAATCAATTCACATCCTATCAAATTGGTTTGAACTTTGATCTTTTCACTGTACAATAAAACTCTGATACATTATGCAAATTTGGGTGAGCATTTGGTAGAAAAATAGTTACTGATATGGATCCATACCAGTGACAGTTCGCAGAAAGGTCGGCGTTCTCTCTTAATTCCTGCACCCAGGTTTTGCTTTCCTATTTCATGGACCTCGTTGGTCGCTGCTGCAAATTTAATCCCAGGAAACTTGTAAAAATAAGAAGCCATTATATTCAGTGTCACACTGTAGTAGCTTTTCCCCCCATGAAGACCACTGATGGGTGAGCTCATAGTCACCTCAAGGCTATAGGTTTCTGTTATTTCAGCACTCTTGAGCACAAGACCATACCATGAGATCAAGCACTACATATATTACCAGGTACTTGTGTGGGTGTGATGAAACATCTGCCGCTTAACACTTCTAAGTGGAGAACACTTTTAACTGGGTACATTTTTATCCTCTGCTGATTCCACCCCTTTTGTGAACAATTATCAGATATGAACACAAATGAATGAAAATTTCCAAATCTACTCTTCCTTCCCAAAACATTTATTATAGACTTTTGAGATAATAGGACATGTGATGAAATATAATTATAATTTTATTCCACTGTAAACGTCTATAAATTTGTGAGAATTAGCTATTAGTAATAAATGATTTTAATTTTTCCTTAATATAAAAGAAAACTTTAGAAGAATATATTATTTGTTGTGCAAATATGTGAATATGTGTTTTAAGGAAAAAGCATTAATTTTCCTGTTTTATCATTAAATCCATCCCTCCGGGATTCCTGTTCATTTTGAACACTATGTTCCCTCTCTAAATTAAATAACTGAAGACATTTATTAAGTCTTCTTAAAATAATCAGTATCTATGTGATGATTAAATATGAAACTCAAACTGCAAATCACCTCCACCACTTACTGAGACAGAAATTGAATAAGTTGCTTTCTGTGTGCTCCAAAATAATATTCGTCTGAGAACTTATCTGCTATAATGTATATTAGACAAAATTTATATTTCTTAATAAATATTATCAGCCACTGTAATCCTCAGGCACTTCTGATTCTTAACCTAGATTATTACACTGAGTTATAGAAGGCTTAAATCAACAGCTTAACATTGCCAATTTTGCCAATAACTCACTGCGATTATGGAACATTGTATTATGTATACAACTACTTTCTCTTAGTTCAGTGAGAAGAAAATTTTTGCACCAACAGTGATTAGAAAAATGATCATGTCTATATCCTGTGCTCTGTATAACTACTAAGAAGACAATAATATGCATTGTATCAAATATTGGGAATGTACTACTAATGTGTTTTGAAACTGTCACATTGTTATTTCTTATTAAAAGTAATAACAAAATAATTTTTTAAAAAATCAAGTTTTCAAAAAAAGCTTTTTAGAACACTACAATCATATGCACTAGAATTTTCCAAATAGGACAAATTCAGGTTTGATCTTAATTTCACAAGAAAACTGCCATACTTGATCTTTTTTTTCTCATATACGTTTCCCTTTCATTTCTTTTCAACTCTTCCCTCCATTCCATTTTCTCAAACTAGTGTGAGAAGGGATATATCAGAGTGCCACACCTACTGACAATTTTCCTGTAATAACGTGAGATTATTGGTCATGTCTACTAGATGGCTAGAATATTGTGAGAGATCTTTTGCATGCAACTAGAAAGCATTTCTTTATGAAATTACAAACCTACACAGGGTCAGGGTCTTGAAAGTAATCTGAAACAAGTGGAAACCTGGGGCAAAGGTAAATCAACCTCCTCTCCCACACAGATCTGCCCACCTCTGACCAGTGGTAGCTATCCTTGACTGTTTCAGTGTTTCAGCCCAAAATAACATGCACATATTGAAAACAAAAATACTTTTAGTGCACTCTTGTCTGAAAAACATAGTACTATTTTAAAGGCTCCAAAGGACCATTCATAAGATTTTACTTTCCTTCTTCACTAGACTGTACATTTATTAAAAATATATAACACAGAGCAGAGCCATGTGGAATACAGAGACAGATACGGCATCTCGCCCAAGGTTCCCATGTGAACAAAATGCTAAGATTAGCATAATGTCTATAATGTATGTATTATATCCAATGTTATTATGAGACTAAAAACAATGTTGCTTTACGGATATCAGTAGGTTCAAATAATTGCAGACTTATAAGGATGAATAGAAGGTAATGGCTCAGTGGTCTAAAGCGCCTGCTTGGGAAAGCTTGGGCGGCTGCAGAGACCGCGGTTCGATCCCCGGCACCACATGCTGCGCCAGCCCTGCCATCAGGGCAGGCTGAGCCGGCCATAAAAATGAGTGAATAAACAAAAAAATGTTCTGAAACAAGAAATAAATAAATAAATAAATAAATTTTAAAAAAGAAGGTAAGAGAAAGAGGAATTAACCTCCAGTATGTATCAACCTGAGTCAGTTGACAATGAGACAAGGCGAGCATTCCTGTTCCACTGACCTAGTGACAACACTAAAATTTACATTCTAATTTGGGTATGCAATAATTTTCTCTTTCTGAGACAGTCAGCTTGCCTCTGTGTCAGGTATCCTCTTTCCATTTAGAAATTACTTGCTTTTTGTTTTGTTTTGGTTTGGTTGCTTTGGTAATGGAATTAGACTCAGACCCTCATGCTTGCCAGGCAGGCACTATAGCACTTAGTTAAATCCCTGCCCTGCATTCATTTTTAAAGGAAAAATAATAGTAATAATACTTATTGCCCATATCTTAGAACTTTCTAGTCACATGATTATTTACCTCTAGTCATTTTTATAGGTTTTATTTAGTATACTTGAGACCATGCTATCTATCTCCCGTCCTGTTTTACTCCCTTTACATATTTCTATGTTATCAGACCTCATTGTAAACCATCCTTTCCCAAAGCGCACTTAGCTTTTCATTCCACCATTTGATATTTAGGCTAACTTCACATTTCCCCTGCGAAATGTATGTTAGAATGAATATTTTATGCATAAGCTACTATATTTCAGATTACCTTCAGATTATCCATGCCCACAAGCAGAATTGGAGACCTCCAGGGTTTGATTATCTTTCCCTTCAATAAAGAGTTAAGAAAGAATATGGTTCCAAATAACAAATCAAACAGGGAACTTCTGCTTTCAAATTTAAAATCTAAATTTGTGTAAGGTTTTATTCAACTGATTGTTTTCCCCCTAAGCCTGTAGTTAAAATTGATGTCTTTCTCCATTATGGGGTTATCAGATTGGGAGTAACTGCATCCAGGGTGGGCAAAAGCTCTCAGTTTTCTTAATACTCTTGTGTGACTATTATGTCCACCACTGAATGTCGTGCAGGAAATCTGAAATAAAGAGAGAGGAGCCTTCCAATGTGATCTTGCATGTCATTTGAAGGGACTTGTGTTTTTCTCACTAATGAATAAACAAAGGTCAAGATAACAGGCTTTAAGGAAAGCATCGTATATCATTATAATTAACATTTCCTTGTGATCCACATGGCCTTAAACAGAAGGAGTTTAAAATTATTTTCCCCATCCTCGTACTCTGGCAGCCACCAGTAAACTCTGCTTCTGTGAAAATGACATTTTAAGATGCCACTTACATATGAGATCATGTAGTATTTGTCTTTGTCTATCTGACTTCATTCACTTAGTTTAATGTCTTCTAAGGTCATCCACATTGTCAAAAATGACAGGATTATTTTTAAGGCTGACTGGTATTTTACTGTTGATACAGACCACTATTTCTTTACTCATTATGTCCCTGTGGGCTTAGCTTGCCATCGCTTAGTTATGATGAATGATGTTGTACTGACTGCCTCCTGGCAGCAATCTCTTTGGGACAGAGGTTCCATTTGCCTTGAGTATGAAACCTGTAGTTATATTTCAGGATCGTATGTTCTGTTTTTATGTTTTTGATGGAGATCCATAGTATTTTGCTGTATCAGGGCACTAATTTATATTTCTATGAAGAGTATGCAACCCATCAGTACCAGACATGGCTCATCGTCGTCGTAGTAGCCATGCTAAGACATATGTGGTGATAGCTCTTGGGATTTGAATTTGTATTTTTCTTAATGGTTAGTGAGTTAGGGGCCAGGAAGATAGCTCAGGGGCACAAGTGCCTGCCTGGCAAGTGCAAGGTCCAGAGTTTGATCCCCACTTCCAGAAAAAAAAAAAAAAAAAAAAAAAAATTAGTGATCTATGTTAAGGCATTGGTACATTTTTACCTCATGAAATCTTCATTGTATTTTGTTGTGGCAGTGGCAGTAGTGTTGGTGATAGTTGAGGTTGAATTCTAAGTCTTCCTCAGTGTTTTAAATGTAAACTATCAATCAGATAAATAGTTAACAAATATTTCCCCCATCCTAGAGGTTGTGGTTTATTTTCTTAATTGTATTTATTGCTGTGAAAAGTTCCATTATTAATACTAAATAAGCAAGAGTAATTTTATACTGATTTTTATTTTATGTAAAATAATTTCACTTATGTGTCACAAAAAAGATTTAAGAAAAAAAGACAGAAATAGAGGCTAGGCAGGCATGATGGCGCATGCCTGTAATCCCAGTACTTGGGAGGCCAAAGCAGGAGGATCGGTGGAAGTTCGAGACAAGCCTTGGCTACCAAAGTGAGCTCAAGGCCAGCCTGAACTGCATAGCAAGACCCTGTCTCAAATAAATAAATAAATAAACAAACAAACAAATTAATTAATTAATTAATTAATTTTTAAAAAAGAAATAGAGGCTAGGAATTTAGCTCAGATTAGAAAATCTGCCTAACAAACTGGGAGCTCTGGGTTTGGTCCTTGGCATCAAATATAATAATAATAATAATAATAATAATAATAATAACAATAATAATAGTAATAATAAAAGAAAATAAATCTCAACTCAAAAAACATTAACCTCAACTCAAAAAACAGAAACAATCTTGATGGCACCTTTTGTATGAAATAATTAGGATGATGTCTAAAAGTTGAGGAGACATGTTTTAGCTCAAGGCAAAGAAACTATCCTATAACCATCACCTGGTAGAGATATTGTAGTAGAAATTTACACTAAGGGAAGGATGGATTTCATGCCTTGATGTTGCCCTTTACCTTTGAAATTCACTAGTTCTTTCATAATTTGAAGGCACATCTATCTGGCTGAGAAATGAATGAGACCATAATGTTTCAAGAAATTCTGAGAGGGACTTTGTCCTAAAGGAGTTATTCAGAATCAAGCTTCTATTCTCCATGAAGAGAGGTGGTTCAGAGAATTTCTTGTTGCTTGACAATCAGTAGCAGCTAGCCCAATTTTTTCTTTTTAGGCTCTATGTTGGTCCCCCCCCCCAATTAAGTAAGGATAATAATTAAAAGAACCATTTTTCACGTAAGCTTGTAGAGCACTAAGGTGCATAAGAGCGAGGGGCCCACTTTGTGGTCCTCAGCTCTGTTTAGGCTGTGAGCTGCAGGGGTGTGGAGGAAGGTCCCTTGAACAGGAAATTTCAGTAGACACTGGTGATTCTCAGGGGAAGCCATGGCTGTCCTGCAAAGGAGAAGAGCCTGGCTAGGGACAGTTAAATGAAGCTGTGTGTAAACACCCCTTCCCCCCTTTGGCTGGAGTCACAGAGCAAAACTGTTACATTCAGTGGGAAAATAAATCTCTTCTTGGGTGCACTCCATACAACTTGAGGCAAAGAGACAGCATTATAAACTCCCTACAATGCTGAGCCATAACTCAATTTGATTTTATTTTTCCAAACAAGTTAAAAGAGGATGGGCTGATACTTGCAAAGGGGAAATTGAGACAAGGAACACTTCTGGAGACATAATATTGCATTTCTTAGGTTCATTTGCTATGACTGTCTACCAAAGCAATTATAGGCAAACAATCCTTTCTTTCTTAGAAGATAATAAAAACGGTAATTAGCAATCTGTTCCTTCATTTCTTCACATGTTCTTGACCTTGCCTTGCTATTTGGGTCTTATTTTACTGATGATTTTTAGAAATAATATGATTTGAAGTACTTGTAGAAGCTTTATTTTCTTAAATATAAATGTTTTCTTCAGTGCACTCTAAGCAATAAAAAAGGATAATAGAAAAGACCTTTGTTAATTCTGTTTTCTTAGATTGTAGGAAGTTATATCAGCATGTAAATTGAACAAAATATCCTTAGAATATTTACTGGATACTTGAGAATTATAAATCATTTGTTATAATTTAATCACATTTATTTCATTTTTAAGGTTAAGTGCAGGGTGAAAGTACAAGTTTTGATATCTGACTGATGCTCAGGCACATTCTTGCTCCATGGCGCACAGGCGAAGCCTCAGCTTTCCCAGCTGGGAGGCAGCTATAATCTACCAAAGCCTTCTTGTGAAGATTAAGTAGAATGAAGGGCAGAAAACATCGCACATGCAACTCTTCTATCTCAAGAACTCTGTGTTGTGAGTATAAATCAGAGGGAAAAATTGACCTTGAAAATTGTGTGTGACTAAGGGTAACACATCGGTCTAGGCTGTGAATGCTGGAAAGAAAGAAAAAAAGAAAAGAAAAGCAGCGGCTCTTAGGGCAATAGCTCCTCATGGGAGGAGGGACTACCGGCAGGGGTTGGGACTACCGGGTGAGCCAGGACATCTCTGGGCCCCTGCCTCAAAACCTGAAGATTTTCTCTGATTCTCAAGGTGGCTGGGACCCTGAAGTCTTGCAAATACACCCTTGTTTGTTCTTAAGGAACACTTTATCGCTGTTGGCTCTAGGAAGACACTCAGAAGCCAGGAATTCAGCCAAGCCATACTAATCATATAAAACCACAGTTAACCTTAAAGCCTCTTTCTTCATCGACATCCGTATTGCATGTTCTTGGCAAGTCCACCTGAACTATCTTTTAATGCTTGTGGAGTCCACCCGTCCCTCTGTGTTGGCTTCCCATGCCTGCATTTAAGGGTATTTTTGCGTTGTATTATTTCAGCAGCTTCAACTATGAACCTTGCTCCAGTTCAGTAGTACAGTGTTCATATAGACAGCAGAGAGAGCTTTCAAATTCCCATCTGATCTGTGCAAGTTCCTTGAGTGGGTCTTTGGAATACTGCTCCTTTGTCAAGAAGAGAGAAGCAATAGAATAAGCCTGTATCATTCCAAACAATGACTGCACTATCTTGGGTAGGAATAAACAGGCCTGATCTGAACTTCTTCATTATGCATCTCTAAGGTGCCTCCTTTACAAAAGCTGTTAATGATGTTATCTATGTAGCACTGAAAAAAATATTAGCATCCCCACATTTGGAGAAGCAACCATAGGTAAGATAATACCAAGTTTGAGATTCTCACAATTGCTGGTAGTTTTTTGAAGTAATGGAAGAATGAAGCATGACTTATAAGCTTGAGTAGATAATTGATATGATAATGTAATATGATAGGCAATAAACTCAATCATCTTTGTTCTTGGCCTACATTTCTAAGGATTTAACCAAATATAGATCAATAATTTTTCTAAAACATTCCATTTGTTTCTGTATTTATTATGTGAAAACTATTATATTGCTATTATTCACTGACCAATATAGTATTAGTGTAATAGGTACTTGTGAAAATTGCATATTGGGTAAGACATTACAAGCAATCTGGGGATGACTGATGGTTGATAGGGGATTGATTAGGTCATATAGACAAAGAACAATGTTCTCTATAAGGAACTTAAAAGTCTGGATGTTGCAGTGTGTGAGGATCTGGGGTGCACTGTTCCAGGAATACCAAGGAGTGGCTGTGGACCATTTTGAACTTGTTAAGGTGAGAAAGTAAAGGGTTTAATTTGAATATACTACACTAGGGTACTGGTACTCCCAAATAATGGCTGTGTGGCTGCAGGCCGTTTTTACAAACTATGTGAGAGTGACATGAGATTCCTGAGTCAGAGACCAGTTTGGAAGCGATGGATGGGAATGGTTGGTATTCATACTTAGCAGGAGCTCACATTAAAGACAATGTAAAAAGCCTCTCTCTCTCTCTCTCTCTCTCTCTCTCTCTCTCTCTCTCTCTCTCTCTCATAAGAGCTACATTGCATGATTAAACATGAAGAAGGACAGGAACAAGAGACTAGGTCAGTTTCCTTGAGGTCTGTTTATAGCCTGGAAATTCATAGAAAAGGAGAGGCAATAAACTTTTTTCTTGATTGCATGGTGAGAAAGGGCCAGTTTTATGTTTTTTTGGTTTATGTTTTTATTTTTTCTGTAGTTCTAGAGAGTCACCATGCCTCTTCACGGGTCATGCATGGGTCTTCAGGGAAGATTTAGCATGTTTTGCATAGTGAGTTGTAAGTTTGTAAAGCTAAACACATGTACTTCATTATTAAAGGCATTTTGCTGGTTTTAGTATCATTTGAGGGCAAGTATTGGGGACAAGGCAGCAGCAGGGGGAAGGATGACCTCTAGGTCGTGCTCACACTGTGCGGTCGCTCCAGCTTTGCCCTCTTTTGTGCACATTCAGATCAGCTATAGGAGCCAGCCTCTCACAATGCAAGTTACCCTACTCTTCTCTATGGACCAGTATCCATGCAGAGCTCCCTGGTTTAATGCAGATAAAACCCAATGCCACAAGCATCCTCCGTGACTCGTCAGCCTTCCCTTTGCACTCCATGACCACATTTACAGCCACCTTTCACTCTGTTCCAAATCATTGTCTGCCTTGTCCTGAGTTTACCATGCCACCTCTTTGCAGTGATTGTTTCCTCAGCTAACAATATAATTTTCCCCAAAAGCAACATAACTTGCTCTGTTTCTGCTTTCACATCTGTGTGTCAATGTTGGACATCTTCTGGGGTTGTTTGCCTGCATTATAATAACTGTCCAAGGGCTGTTGAGATAGCTCAGCAGACTAAGTGCCGGCTTAGGCAAGTGCTGACTGGGGTTCGATCCCTGGTACCACATGCCATGCTGGCCCTTCCACCACGCTTGCTGAGCTGACCACTGTGTCCAGGCATGGTGGTGCACACCTGTAATCCCAATCCTGGGGAGGCTGAAAAGAGGAGGATCACTATGAGTCCAAGCTGTGTAGTAAGACCCTGTAAAAAAAAAATAATAATAAAGAAGACAAAAGAGTGAGAAGGAGGAAGAGGAGGAGGAGAAGGAGGAGGAGGAAGACGAGGAGGAGGAGCAGGAGGAGGAGGAGAAGGAGGAGAAGAAGAAAAAGAGGAAGAAGGAGAAGGAGGAGGAGGAAGACGAGGAGGAGGAGCAGGAGGAGGAGGAGAAGGAGGAGAAGAAGAAAAAGAGGAAGAAGGAGAAGGAGGAGAAGGAGAAGGAGAAGGAGAGGAAGAGGAAGAGGAAGAAGAAGCAGAAGAAGAAGAAGAAGAAGAAGAAGAAGAAGAAGAAGAAGAAGAAGAAGAAGAAGAAGAAGAAGAAGAAGAAGAAGAAGAAGAAGAAGAAGAAGAAGAAGAAGAAGAAGAAGAAGAAGAAGAAGAAGAAGAAGAAGAAGAAGAAGAAGAGGACTCACAGGCCTGACTCTTGTCTTCTTCACTCCATGGCTGACACCATTATCTTGTGGCTTGTATATCTATAATTTATTTGTGCATTGCTTGCCTCTCCCTTTCAAAGTTTGAACTGGGTGAGGACAAGAATCCTATCTCATTCAGGGAATGTTTATAA